>JAQQSW010001639.1:0-16940 GCA_028646575.1 Pseudocheirus occidentalis
ATTGTTGGATTCTAGTTTCTAATCATCTCTGTTACCTGCTTCCATATTATGGGTGAGTTCATCCCATTCACATTATGATTGCTGACTATGTTTCCCTTCACCCTATTCTTGTCTATTTATCCTTTTTGGTTTTTTTTGGTCCTGTTTCTTCATCAAGTCTGTTTTGCTTGTCACCACTGCCTACCTTAATTCTTATTCCTACTGCCCCCCACCCCCCACCCAGTCCCTTCCCTTCCTTCTTCCTTGTTGAGTAAGATCAATATGTGTGTGTGCTCTTCCCTCTTTGAACTAGTTCAGATGAGAATGAGGTTCAATCATTGTAAAAACTCTTCTTTGTATGATTATTTTATGTGAGATGACTGAGACACCCCTCCCTTCCATGATTGTCACAGGACAGTCTATTTCCTTTACTTTTATAGAGATGGACAATGGAGGCATCCTTGACCTCCTGAAGAATGACCTCCTCTTGCCATAGAACATGGAAAATTTCAATCAGCTTTTGTATGAACAATGAACCCCCTACCTTGTAAATCTCAGCTGGAATAGAATCAGCACCACGTTCTTTGCCTCATGAAAGAAGCCTAATAGCATTCAAAACCTCTTCTAAGATTGAAGTTTCAGCTAGAGAGGGGCTGACTTCAACCTGAGGTAAATGGTCAACAACTTCAGCACTGAGTGATGGTCTCTTGAGAACATGGTGAAAGTGTTCAGTCCATCTCTCTAGGATCATATCTTTATCACTAATCAATCTGGCTCCATCAGCACTGAGTAGTTGAAAGGTACCATAAGTCTCTGGCCCATAAATAGCCTGCAGGGTATCATAAAAGCACTCTGGATTGTTGCTATCAGCGCAAAACTGAATTCTGTCTGCCTTCTTACTGAGCAAGAAATCCTGCGTCTCTCTAGACTTTGCTTGTACTTTACTTCTGATGCAATTAAATGCTGCCTTCTTAGAGAGGGATGAACTGCCCTGCTGGTAAATCCTGTGGAGTTCTAATTTTTCATTTATCACCTTCTACATTTCCACATCATTTTCATCAAACCAGCCTTGGTGTTTTTTAAGTATTCTGACACAGATGAGCAAATGCACTACTATACACCAAATCTCTGAAAGCTACCCACTCCTATTCTGCTCCACTATTGCCAACTGCGTGTTGGGTCAACTTTCCCTCCAAGTTAGCAACAAACTTCTCACTCAGAGAAGAGCTCTAATTTGCCAGGCATTCAAACTGCTTCAGAGAACTCAACTCCAATGAGTTGGTCATGTTCAAATGTGAAACATATGCTTACCAAAAAGACTATTTTATGGAGAACTCACACAGGGCAAGCACTCACACAGTGGTCAGAAGAAGAGATACAAGGACACTCTCAAGAACTGTGGAACTGATTGTATGACATGGGAGACATTGGCACAGGACCACTCAAGCATGGTGTGCCTACGTTAGAGAAGGGGCTGTGCTCTATGAGCAAAGCAGAATTGAACAGCTTAAAGGAAATGCAGGATGTGCAGATCTGGAGAATCCACCCCAAATGTTCACACAGACTATTCGTGCTCGACCTGGGGCAGAGCATTCTAAGCTCACACTGGCCTGATCAGCCACAGCTGGACACACTGAAACTTGACTTTAGCCTAGTGATATCCTTTTGGTCCTCTTCAAGAAGCAACCAGCCACATGAGATAATTCTTCCTTCTCTCTGCCTCCTGCCCCCCTCCCCAGCTCTTCTAGGACATCTCTTTCCAATCCTCCCCCTTTTCTTTTCAGACAATCTCAACATGCTCAAGTTCTTAGGGCTCTTACACTGTAAGCATCTTTCCATTTGGAAGTGTAATCAATTTAACCTTAAGTTCTTTATGATTCCTCACTCATGTTTAACTTTTTGTGCTTTTCTCAGGTCTTGTGTTTGAATTCCAAATTTTCTATTCAGCTCTAGTGATCTTTCCATCAGGAACACTTGAAAGTCTTCTATTTTGTTATATATTTATTTGTCCCCAAAAGGATTATACTCAGTTATGCTTAGTAAGTTATTTTTGGTTGTAATCCTAGCTCCTTTGCCTTCTGGAATATCATATTTCAAACCCTTTGCTGCTTTTTTATGGTAAATTTTGTGCAATCCTAACTGTGGCTCCACAACATCTGAATTGCTTCTTTCTGGCTCTTTGCAATATTTTCTCCTTGACCTGGGAGTTCTGGAATTTGGTTATAATATTCCTGAAAGTTTTCATTTGGGGATCTCTTTCAGGAGATGATTGGTAGATTCTTTCCATTCTTATTTTCTTCTTTGGCTCTAAGATATCTGGGAAGTTTCCTTTTATAATTTTCTTATAATATCTAGACTCTTTTTGTGATCATGACTTTAGGTAGTCCAATAATTCTAAAATTATCTCCCATCAATCTATTTGAAGGGTGAATTGTTTTTCCAATGAGATTTCATATTCTATTTTAAAAATTAATTTAATGTTCTCATATTTAATGTTTCATAGAGTCATTAGCTTCTATCTGATCAATTCCAAGTTCTAAGCAGTTATTCACTTCGTAGACAGTAATTCTTTTTTATAATTTTCTTGCATTCATTCGCTCTCATTTCTCTTTCCCAGTTTTTCCTCTACTGCTCTTACTTGTTCAAAAATTTTTTTTGCTCTCTTTAAAAAGCTCTTCATTTAGCTTTTCTATGAAGTCTTGTTGGGCTTGTGTCCAATCTGCATTTTTTTTTCTTTGCGACTGAAGATTTTTCAGCTCATTGTCTTCTAAGTTTGTGTCTTAAGATTTCTTGTCACCACAATAAGTTTATATGGTCATTATAATAATAATTATAATTCAATATTTAATAACAGAATCATCATAGTAATAGCTGTTATTATTTGCTCATTTCCCCAGCCTATTTCTTGATGGTGCCCTTCATTTTAGAGCTGGGCTCTGCTTTCCTGGGTGGAGGGGCAGGACAGGGGAGGAGATGGAGTGGCCATCCCAAACTTCAGGCTTTTACATGCCACTGTTTTTATAACTGGGTCTGAGGGCCTTAAAGTTTTTGTTGTTTCCAAGGCGATGTGACCTAGGGAGAAATGTGCTCAACGCTCTCTCCTGACCTCTGCTCTGGTCTTTACTCAGGCAGGGCTCCTGCTCTCTTGCAAGTACAAGTGCTTTTCTCTGCCTCAGAACTACTCAGAACTGGGAATGAGCAACGGATCTGCCAAATGACATCTGGCGGTATGTACAAGGATCTCTTTAACCGCTTTCTAACCAGGTGTTCTATCCCCATGTGTTTGTCTCCAGGTGCTGAGTTCTCATTTGTGCCACTGCTGTTTCCATTTCTACTGCTGCCACCATTATTTCCAAGGCTCATAGCTGGTGCCACTTTTGCAGCATCATGGTCCAGGCCAGCCCCCTGCTCAGGGTCCACAGACCTTTTTTCCTATCATCCCAAGTTGTTCTGGGCTGGATAAACAATAAACAATTTTAACTTTAAATTGGTTGTGTCACTTAGAATTACATTTGATGTGCTTTTTAAAGTTGTTTAGAGGGAAATGCTGGGAGAGCTTAGGAAAAATGCTCCCCATCCTCTGCCATCTTGGCTCCATCCCTGTTACTCTACAATTGACACTCAGGTACTACTGTTTATGCTACTGCAACTTCGGCACCCATGACCTGGAGGATTAATAACCAAAGCATGGTACATACAGGAATATTGCTGAATCATTGAAGCATTTATTAATTACTATGTGCAAAGCAATGTGCTCATTAAATACAGGCCTTACTCTCAACAGAAATAGAAAAAAAAAAACCACAGTCCCTAATCTCAAGAAGTTTACATTCTAATGGGGGAGAAAACACATATGGAAGTGTTGAGTGATAAATCAGGTGGGAAAATGTCACGGTCCTTAGGGATCGTGCGGCAAAGTAGATTTTAATGTCCCTTCTATAATGTCTTTTCCCAAAGACAAAATCGTATCAGTTTCTGATGCTGACCCATCTGTCAGTGCCAAGGACTCTGGCGACAAAAACTCTCTTTTCTGGGTCTTTGCTGATTATGGTTGTGTGCCTACAGGAGCAGTTGTGTGGCTGTACCTGCACAGGATGATGGCTGAGGGTACTGGTGGCTGCAAACACTGCTATTCACAAGGCTCTTGAGTTCAGGGTCCTGGCTTACTTCGATCAGTGCATGTGGGGTGGGGGTGGTTTGACTTTCCTGTAATATATTGACTGCTTCTTGATTCTCCCTCAGTGCGTTACTTATCACATTGCAAAAATCAAGGAGTACAAGGAATTCAGAAGGCATAGGAATACTCATAGACATTGATATTGAGTGAAATAAGCAGAATCAGGGAAATAATATATAATAACAGTGTTAATGGGGGGGAAAGAAGCATGATTGTCATTTAATTATAATGTCCATATAACTGCGTCCTAAAGAGGAACTCAGAATATATGCCTTGCTAAAGAGGCGGGAGACTACTGTTACAGAATACTAGATACACAGTCACATGTAATTGGTCATCATTGCTTTTAACTGATTGTTTTTGTTTCTTTTACAATCTCCAATAAAAGGGATAATACGCTGAATAGGGAAAGTATAACTCATCTAGTCTAGTGAGGCATTATCATGAAAGACAACACAAATGTTAACTATAAGGAATTATTTAACACAGGATTCAGAGGCTTCTACATTAAAGGATGAAACACGCTGGAATATGCTATTCCAGAGACCAAGGGAGCAAAGATTACAACCAAGAATCACCTACCCAGCAAAAGCAAGTACAATATTTCAGGGGAAAAGTAGATGTTCAATAAAACAGAAGACAGGGAAGCATTCCTGATGGAAAGACCAGAATGGAACAGAAAATGTGATTTTCAAATGCAGTGCTCAAGAGGTAGCATAAAAAGGCAAACAGGAAGGAGAAATCATAAGGGATTCAGGAAGGTCAGTTTACATCTGACTGTGATGGGATGAGATCACCCCCCAAAAACAAAATGAAAGGGTAAGAAAGACGGGTGTATTGGGAGAAGAGGGAAAGGAGAGGGAGACACATGTGGAAGAGATTTTACAGCAGAGGGGAAGATTGGGGCAGGGAGGGCAATACCTGAAACTTACTCTCATCGGAACTGACTCAAAGAGGGAATAACAAAGACACTGTTGGGTATAGAAATCCATTCAGTAGGAAGGAAGGGATATAAGAAGGCAAGGCAGATGGGGGAGGTAGCAGTGAGAAGCAAGAGAAGGGACAGGCTAAAAGGAGAGAGAGAGAAAAGACAAAATGGGAAAAACAGGATGGAGGGAAATACACTTTTCACACTAATCTAGCCTGGTCTAAACAACTGGAATTACTCAGCGGGAGGCCAAACCAACATAATAGAAATGACAATCCTACTTAAGTGGACACGTTCATTGGCATAACAAACTACCAAAATATTATTTTGTAGAGCTAGAAAAAAACACTAACAGAATTCATCTGGAAGAAGAAAAGGGCAAGAATATCAAAGGAGTTCATGGAAAACAAGATGAAGGACGGTGGGTGGCCTCCCCATAGCAGACCTCAATGGGTGTTATAAAGTGGTAATCATTCAGAGACTCTAACACTGGCTAAGAGACAGTGCAGCACATCAGAGGGATAAATTAGTTACACAATACACAGTAGTCAATGACCAGAGTGTTCGATGAACGCAAAGAGTCCAGAATTCTTGGACAAGAACTCACTATCGGACAAAAAGTACTGGGAAAACTGGTTGGCAGTTTGACAGGAACAAGGTACTAGGGACCAACCAAAATGCGTAGATGATTTGGACATAAAGGGTAATGCTACCAGTAAATTAGGGCGTGAAATAATTTACCTTTCAGATCTATGGATAAGGGAAGGATTTCTGCCCAAAGAAGAGATAAAGAGCATTATGGGATATAAAATGGATAATTTTGATTATGTTAAATTAAAAGGCTTTTGCACAAACAATACCAATGCAGATTATAAGGAGATTACAAGGAAAGCAGAAATGGGGGGTTTGGGGGAAGAGAGACTATACAACAGGTTTCCCTGATAAAGTTCTCATTTCTTAGATATACAGAAACTTAGTGAAATTTATAAGAATATGAGTCATTCTCTAATAGAGATAAATGGCCAATGCATATGAATAGGCGGTTTTCAGAGGAAGAAATCAAAGTTAACTATTGTCATATAAAAAAATATTCCAAATATTAGATAAATGTAAATCAAAACAGCTTTGAGGTACCTCCCACATATCAGACTGGATAACAGAACGGAACAGGAAAATGACAAATGTTGGAGGGAATGTGGAAAGATTGTGACACCAATGCATTGTTGGTGGAATTGTGAACTAATCTAACCATTCTGGGAAGCAATGTGGAACTATGCTCAAAGAGCTATAAAATTATGCATACCCTTTAACCTGACAATACTGCTACTAGGTCTGCATCCCAAAAAGATTTTTAGAAAAGAAAAAGGACCAGTATGTATAAATATTTACAGCAGCTCTTTTTGTAGTGGCCAAGAACTGGAAATTGAGGGGATGCCCATCAACTGGGGAGTGGCTGAATAAGCTGTAGCATATAAGAGTAACAGAATACTATTGTGCTATGAGAAATGATAAGCAGGACGCTTTCAAAAAACCTGGGAAGCCTGAAATAAACGGGTTCAAAATGAAGTCAACAGAACCAGGAGAACCAGTGGATATCTGGCCACTGGACCCAACTGGTTCTGGAGGAGAAAGTGAGGCTGGTAACTCTGCACAGACCTACATGACTCAAACCCAAGTCAGCTGCAAGTCACTCATCTTCTCCCTGATGTCATGTCTTAGAAAACACGACAAGCCAGAGCTGCCCGAGTGGGAACCTGTCTCCCCTCCCCAGCCATCCCTTCCTCTCTTCTCTTATCTGAGGGTATTCTGCCTAAAGGAAGGTAAAGTTTGGTGTTACCTTGGGGTTTCCTGGCTACATTTCTTTCTCAAAAACCAAGCCTTAAACCTAATTCACTCTGGATCTCAGGGAATGGACAACAGTAGGTCCCTGCCCAAGCACCACTCAATGGTTATTTTGGGGCCCTCCTGGCTCAGAGTGAATGCAAGTAGTAACCGTTTCTCTTTTGTCCAGGAACCCTGAGGGTCTTCCCCTCCCAGGTTGATTTTTTTTTTATTTTATTAAAGGGGCCATCCCTTGACTCACTTCTTAAAGAGATCTATTGGCTGAATGGCTGCTACTTCACTCAAAGTGAGAACTTGCAAAGACCTTAGCTTAAAAATGCCCAGGTCTCCCACTGCGTCCTGGGCCATCTCCTGATCTATAATTGGAGGAGAAAGTGGGGCTGGAGACCTTGCACAGCCTCCCTCACTCAACTCAAAGTCAACTGCAAGTCATGTCATCATCCCCGTAATGTCATGGTCCTCTTCAAAAATGAAGAGCAAACTACAGCCACAATGTGGAAATACGTTTTCATGACTGCACATGGATAACCTATGTCAAAGTGCTTACTATCTCAGGGAAGGTAAAGAGGAGGCAGGAGGGAGAAAAGTTAGAACTCAAAATTTTAAAAAGCAAATACTAGAAAGTGTTTTTAGATGTCATTTTGAAAAAAAATTTAACATAAAAAAACTACTTATTCAGTAGCTTTACAAAGAACCTATTACGAGGATAGAGATAAATCCATGTTTAGACTATTGCTTTTATATTTCTTTTTAGACAGCATCTTCTATTCCCTCCTTCTGAAGCTGAGTCAGGAATAAATCTCACAACTTTCTTAGTGATTAATCCAAAGTCATGATTTTCCTTACCACAATAATATCTACTAAAATGACAGTTTTCAATTGAGCAAAAATGAAGAATTTATTTTAAATTTAATCAATGTAGGAAATGTAAGAAATTTCCAAAAAGAATTTGTTAGTAATATAAACAGAGAAAACTTTTTTCTAAAATATTTAGTATACAAAGAATTACTTTAAAACTTGCTTTGTAACTGGCTTCACTGGTAATGCATAAAGAATATAACATTAGAATTTCACAATGGTGATGTGCACCTCCATGCAGTAGAGAAGAATATATAAACTTTTGTATATTTTAAATCTTTCAAACTGGGTATGTTGATGCTGCAATTTGGTGAAATAGGTTTTCTGTTATTAACTCTTACAGAATTTCACATAATTTATAATCCAACAACCATACAATCATTTAAAATTGATTATATGATAGTTTGTGGAACACATTTTGATTAATAACAGCTAATATAACCAGGAAAATTAGTCATTTCACATGACGGAAGGCTTTCTGAGCACAGTACAGAATATTTAGTAAAAGAAATGGCCACGACCTGAGCTTTAGAAAGCATGTGACAAAGCTCCACATCAACGGTTAGCAGCTAGAATAAAAGTCATAAAACAAGAAGAAAATTGGAACCAGAGTGGTATGAAACACTAATTGTCAGGAAACCAATGGAAAACTACTAAGTAAAGAAGAGATAAGTCAAGGCAAACTGAGGCTTAAAGATGAATTCCAGAATTTCTGTTCACTTTATTTTATATAATAGAAACCATTTTAAACACAGGCATCTCAAATTTGTAGACATTCCAAAATACAATGGTGTTAGAAACAGCCCTTTAAGATGCTCAAAGACCTAGAGGACTCAGAATGAAAACACTGAACATCTAGATGCCACATGTGTGAATGTAGTTAAGTGAATTCAAGAGCAGCTATTAGAGCATATAAATACGGATCAAGATGGCGCAGCCAAACTGAGGAGAAAAATATTGTAATGGGCTTTCAAAACATGTCATTTAATTTGAGGATGAGAAGGGAAGACTCTTTCCTGAGATAAAATATCATTTAACCTCTCAGTCTACAATTGTAGGTGATTATCATTAGACATAGGAAGAAAAACAGATTGTCTTGTTCACCCTTTTTGAAAGCAAAATGACAAAAGGCTAATATTAGCCTATGCTTTAAAGTAATTTTGATTGAGCAAACCAGGAGACCGATGAGATCAAACAATTAGCCATAGTGAGTTACTGAAGTTGCTGTTGTTTCTAAGTGGGTAACCTTGTTGCAAAATCCTTTGGTGAATGAGGGGTAACACACGAGGATTCAATCTTCCACAAAAAGAAGAAATTTTAGAATGTCTACTACACTTCCTACAGAGTACATCTGAACAAAAGCTATCCAGAGATAAACACGTATTTTTTGTGGGCATAAATGTGACCATTTATGATTCAACATAAAAAATACAAATATTTTCACCTCTCTCTGAGAATGAGAATATGGGTGCTAACCTTTGACCCTGGCTATGTCGCAGAGTCCGTACTGGAGTCCCAAAGGCCGAGAGGAAGCAGCCAGGGATGTGCATGTGCTAGGACATTTAAAGAGTAACTATAAAAAGGTACTTCCTGCATATGGATGGAGGTGGTGCCAGACATTCCCTAAGCCAGCGGTTCTCAGCCTGCTGGTTATGTTCAATTTAAATATATCCTGCATGTCAGATATTCACATTACCATTCATAACAGTAGCAACATTACAGTCATGTGTAGCAATGGAAATAATCGTACAGTTGGGGGGCACCACAACACGAGGACCTGTATTAAAGGGTCGTGGCATTGGGAAGGTTGAGAACCACTGCCCTAAGCCTTGGGTTTTGAGAGACTAAAGCCACGTATCAACAATGCAAAAAGGCACATGTGCAGCCCTTAGTCACACAGAGGCAGGCACTGAGGATATGAATGGGAGCACCATAAAAGGATACTGTCCTTAAAAATACACAGCTCATTCAAGTTCCAAAATAGACAAAATCAATCAATCAACAAGTATTTATTAAAGGTCTCCTATTATGTGCAAAGCACTGTTAGGCACGGGGACCACAAAGAATGAAACAATCACTACCCCAAAGGAGTTCATACTCTTTAACAGAGGACACGTATCAGTATCTGCACAATAAATACAAAGACAACAGGTATAAATGAGTGTAAAGTACATGAATAAAAGATAATTTGGTATGATGGCACAAAGGGTTTTCTGCAGAAGGGGGTACTTGAGCTCACATCCCGACCTAGAGGAAGAGAGGGACTCTCTAAGACCAGTCCTAAGGCAAGGCCAGCCAGTCCAAAGGCACAGAAAAAGGACACGGGGTGTGAGGAACACAAGGAAGAACAGTTTGGCTGAATCACAAACGTAAGGGGCAGAGCAACGTCCAATAAGCCTGAAAAGACGGGTTGGGAAGTTCCTGCCAACGTGGCTTCCTGAACAGAAGGAGAAAGCCCAGGTTCCATATCCCTAATCACAAGGTACACAAAATAAGAATGGATATGAGCCTTGTCACAATAAATAACATGTTTCCTTCACTGTCTCTTGCAATTATTGGGTACTATGGCTCTTAATTGTTCCTCAGTTTTGGAGAACTGTTGTTTTACGATAAATGAAACAATTCGCAAGATGAAAGCAAAGGGGGTTGTATTTATTGCAGACAATGACACAAAACAGATAAGGAGTCTGAAACACTCCTCCAGATGATTTCACTTCTGCAATTAGATAAGGGATTCATCTCTTCCTAACATTTTTCTCTTATGTAATTACTCTCAGTTGAGGTTATCTTTGTCACTGACCACTTTCCACACAGAATAGCAAAGTACTTCATCACTGACATAACTGAGAACTACTCACCGTGAAAACAAACTCCATGAAAAATTATTTGAAAATGGAAATATGAGACAAAGGAAAAAATGGAAAGAGCAATGACATTGATGCAAGAAAATTATGAAAAGAGAATTAACAGCTTGGTTAAAAGATGCATAAAAAAATACTGATGAACATAACAACATAAAAAGTAGAACTGACCAAATGGTATAAAAGGGGCACAAAAATTCACTGAAGAGAAGAATTCCTTAAAAAGAACCAGCCAAATGAAAAAGAGGTGCAAAAGCTTACCAAAGAAAAGAATTCCTTACAAATTAGAAATGGGCAAGTAGAAGCTAATAACTCCATGAGACATCAAGAAACAATAAAACAAAGTCTAAAGATTGTGGCAGAAGACAATTGTGTTATAAGAAATGCAGGATGGTTTCATGAAAAAAAAAACCTGGGAAGACTTAAATGAGCTGATGTAGAGTAAAGCAAACAGAACCAAATCTTTCTGCACAGATCAAATGTGAAAGATTCAGCTACTCTGAGCAATACAATGATCCAAGACAATGTCAAGGGACCCATGATGAAAAATGTTCTGCATCTGCAGAAAGAACCGACAAACTCTTGAGTGCAAACGGTGTATGATTTTCTCACTTTATTTTTCTTGCTTTATTTTGAGATATGGCTAACGTGGACTGATATAATATCACTTGCCTTCTCAACTGATAGAGGAGGAATGATAGGGAGAGAAAACATTTGGAAGTCCAAGATTTCTTAAAATGTGAAATGCTAAAAATAAATATGTTTAAGGCAAAAAGAAAAGAAAATTGAAATATGAAGATATTTCAGTTTGAAACTACTTCCTCTATTGCAAATAGATGGTACAGATGAAACAGCACAGCACTGTAGCTTAATTATGTATTAGTATATAGCATGAATCTCAAAGGACTTGCAAGTACATAACAAACAGAAAGTCTCCACAATACGACACAATTACCCCCAAAGGAAAGCAAGAAGACAAAATGAATTTAGTCTCTTATAATCTAAATAAGTTCCAGATTTAAAACAACAAAAGGAGTTCAGAAGAGTAGTTTCTTTCACTCCTTCTGAAACAATTTGTGCATTTTAGTTATTGAGTATCTTTAAATGTTTTGGAGAAATCTCCTATAAACCTCCCAGGTCCTGGACTTTTGTTTTCCTTTGGTGTGTTCCTTTACAATTTAATTGCTCTTTATGAAAGCATATTTTTTTAATGGTCTCTGAGTAAATGTTGGTTTGGATCTTTTTAAAGAATTCTCAGTTTTGGTAGCATGCAGAACTGGGTGCAAAGCAGGTTTTCATAATTTTTATTTCTTCTCTACTGGGATTTCACCTTGCTCATTTTTTACTGTTAATTTTTCTTCAAAAATGATTAATCAACAATTAAAAGCAAAAGCTAAAAGTTTAAGATGATCCAAGAAGTCAAACAAATTCAAAAAGTTAACTTTCAAAGCTGTCCTGATTGTCTATGCTTGCTTCTGGCACTCCTTCTGTTCTTTCCTGTGAACTAAAAAAAAAAAAAAATGCTTCAGTGACCCTCTTTCTTTTTCTGGCAATGCTATTGCAATCTGCACTCTCCATTCTCCTCCCTCCCACCACAGAGGGGAAAAAGAAAAAAAAAATTCTTGCAATAAATACCCAGACTCAAACAAAACAAATTCCTACACTGCTGAAAAAGAAAAAGGTATGCCTAAGTTTGCCCCTTGAGTATGTATCACCTCTGGGCAGCACGTTTCACCACGGGGCCTCTAGAAACATGGCCATGCACTTAATTGCATTCTTAAACTTTTGAAAATTATTTGTCTTTACATTGTTGTTGTTATAGAATAAATTGGTTCTCACTTCACTGAGAATCAGTACATACAAGTCCTTCTAGACTTTCCTTCCTTTCATTGTTTGCTAGTAATTTCTTATAATGCAATAACATATTACATATATATGTATATATATGTATATATGTATGTATACACACACATATCATTATCTGTTCAGTCGTTCCCCGATTAGTGGGCACCACCTCAGTTTCTGATTCTTTTACTATAACTAAAAGAACTGTTAAAATGTTCTTGTACACATGGGTCTTTTTTCCTTGGTCCCTTTGGGGGCACAGTTTAGTAACTTTGAGAGTACGGTTCCAAAGTGCATTCCAGAACAAATGGACCAATTTACAGCTCTACTTAAATTGTGCATTAATGTTGTGCCTGTCCTGCCACAATTGTCATTTTTTGTCATTTTTGCCAATCTGAAAGGGTGAGGTGAAAATACATACTTGCTTCAATTTACATTTATTCATTTATGGAGAGCAATTTTTTCATAAGGTTGTTGATAGTCTGTGGGGTTTTTTGTAAGAATTACCTGCTCTTATTCTCTGATTATAATTATTAAATTTTTCAAAATTTAAGTAAATTGGTTATATACTTTGAATATGAGACTGTTAACAGAAAAATCTGCCAGAAATATTTTCCCAGTTTGTTACTCTTTTAATTTTAAATGCATTAGTTTTGTATGTGCAGGAAAATAATTAATTTTACATTCTCAGAACTGTCCTTTGACCTTCTGTAACCCTCTCTATCCCTTGTTTGATCATGAACTCTTCCCCTACCCAGAGTGATGAAACGTATTTCCTTCCTAGCTCTTCTAATCTATTCATTCCAGAGGTTCTCAGCCTGTGGGTTATGTTCAGTTTGTAACAATGAAAGTACATCCTGCGTATCAGATATTTACATTATGATTCATAACAGTAGCAAAATTACAGTTAGGAAGCAGCAATGAAAATACTTTTATGGTTGAGGGTCACCACAGCATCAGGAGCTGTATTAGAGGGTCATGGCATTAGGAGACTTGAGAACTGCTGGTTTATTCCATGACCTTTTATTTATTTGGAGTATATCTTGAAAATGATTACAGTTCCTTTACACTTCTGAAAGTAGACTTGAAGAATGGTACTTGTAAGTGATAACGGTTTTAAAGGTATTCTCATTAACTGTTTTCTCTCCACATATGTAGTCACAGCATTTCCCCCCATATCCTTATGTTTAATGTATCTTGACCAGAGAAAACTAAGGAGTTTATAGGTATTGCCCTCCTTTGTTGGTTCAATGTGACTTCCAGATTCAAATCTTTTTGGGTTTTTTTGCTTTTTGGAGGAGGGACGGCATGACAATTGGAGTTGAGTGACTTGCCCAAGGTCACATGGGTACTAAAGTGTTAAGTGTCTGAGGCCACATTTGAACTCAGGTCCTTCTGACTCCAGGGCCGGTCCTCTATTCACTGTACCATCCAGCCACCCCAAGATTCAAATCTTTAATCTTTATTTTTCTTTGGTGTAAGTTAAAAACTTTATGCTATTGAGGCCAAATGATATTTTTATATCAATGGAAAAGACTTGATGAGCTAAAGCAGCTATTTTATTTTTTCCCCAGTGGAACCATATAGTGATGTTGTTCATGTAGCATAGTTAATTAATAAGATATTTTACTTTAACTTTCTCTTTAATTAGTTAGATGGAAAAGTTTTCATGTAGTCAGTCATCAAATACTATCATGTTATTACAACATTTGTGTAATGGTAAGGGAATTTGAAGATCTTCCCTGCCCTTTAATAAGCCTAAGTTGAACTTGACAACCTTCCCTGATTTGAAAATAGGCAGAATGTGGTCACATGGAGCCTGTGGTGGGAAGAGTTTGCTGAAGGGTGGAGCAGAACCCACAGGAGGAGCTTGCTTAGGGGAGGCTTGATTTTTCAGGAATACACATACACACACACAATCACCTCTGAGGTGAGGTTTTGCTTTGGGGCTCACTTTGGGAAGACTTGTGTGATTCAGCCACATGAGGGCAGCCATTGGGCCCCCTGATTTTGAAAACCCAGATGTGCTGGTGCTTCTCTCTCTGGTAACTAACACTGTATGTATGTGATGGCCAGACAGCTAGAAGCCCTGTCTGTTGGTATGTTGAATTGTTCTGTTTTCTCTGTATTTTTTTTTGTCTGCTTGTAACTTCTCTTTGTATTTTCTCTGAAGTTCAGGGTATTGACTTTTTCCCCTGAACTAGGTAAATGACATATGTTTGATTAAAGTAAGATCGCTAACCCCTTCTGAGTTGCTTTCCTTTAGAAAAGCAAATCAAAGAACCTGTGCTAGCAGCCATTCTGGGTACGCTAGCCTGCTTGCTGTTACAGCTTGGGACTATGTTATGTATTTACAGTACGATAATGAACCACGGGTGCAGAAACGAATGAAAAGACTTTGCAGTAATCACAAAGGCTATCTAAATGTTACTGTGCCTTTCAGGTATCTTGTGCAAAAATTACAAAATAAAAAATAAGTTCCTTTCTACAGCCCCAGAACTTTTTGATGCTCTTTTTTTGCTCCTCGGTCAATATATTGATTTCTACCATGTGTTTTTATACATACACACACACACACACACACACACACACATAACTGTGAATGCTATGTGTAGAGTACTTAAACATGAAATTAGTTTATCTTTTGAGAAATATTAAATTTTTTATCTTTTGGTAAAAGATATATGATGCCTTCTGTTAAGAAAAGTGGGACTGGGCTCATACCTGAGAAAATGAGAATAAAATGCTGATAATGTATGTTCTTATGAGAGTAAAACTACAATATTTACAGTTTGTGGAAGTTTCCTTCATCTCCACTAATATAACTGTTCCATTACTATGTGGCTCCTAACAGTTTTGAACCACATCTCAAATCCCACTTCAAAATTAAATATTCTGTCTCTAATCAGAAATAATCTTCCCTCATTCAAAAGTGGCATATTGATTTTGAAAACCTTTAAAAAAAAGTATTTTATACAAACTAGACAACAATGATCGTTTTCCTATGTAGAAAAATTGGTCAATTCAAAGAAAACCAAATTTGTATATTTGGAGAGGAAAGCTTTTGAGTACAGAAGTTAATTTTTAAATCCTCTACTTTAATGGCTTCTTGGGGGAAAAAAGTTTTTGTCTTCAAGACAGCTTAGTTTCCTTTTTCTTTTCTCTTTTTGCTTTTTGGAGGGCAACTGGGGTTAAGTGACTTGCCCAAGGTCACATGGCTAGTATGTGTTAAGCATCTGAAGCTGGATTTGATCTCAGGTCCTCCTGACTCCAGGGCTGGTGCTCTGTTCACTGGGCCACCTAGCCACCCCTTAGTTTCCTTTTTCAAAGTCGTTTTATTTTGGTTTTCTTTATATTTACACAAAACCATTGTGCAGTTTTCCTGGTTCTGTGGACTCTGCATTATTTCATATAAGTCTCATGTTTCTCTGAATTCTTACTATTCACCTGTTTATCATAATGATAAAGAAAATTACTTCATAATGTAGGTATCTCTCTTCCTCCACCCCAATATGTAGTTGAAGAATTTTAAAAAGGGGTATCATGACTATGTGTAAAGTCCAAGATCCTTTTAAATAGATGGATCATCAGAAAGCTAGCTACATAAACAAACCAAAGCATATGGATAAAAAAAAATGGCTGTGAAAGTAGTTTCCAAAATTGTGAGCTCCATGGCTTATCTTTGTTTAGACATCTGATTCATATTCGAGAAATAAAGTTCAGTGTTTCTGAACTACTCAAAAATTCTAAGAATTTGGTTCAAGTAAGGGCAAGACTCAAGGGGGAAAAAAAGCAAATGTCACAAACCAGGGATCTGAGTCTGAGCCTGTTAAAGACATAGGAAAAGGAATGGTGCACCTCAATTTTTTATTCTTGGACAGGGCTTTTTTCCAATTAGATGTAAAGACAGTTTTCAAAATTCACTTTTGTAAAATGTTGAGTTCCAAATTTTTCTCCCTTTCTTCCCTCCCCCCTCCCCAAGACAGTAAGCAATCTGATGCAGGTCATATTATGTACAATCATGTTATTATATTTCCACATTAGTCATGTTGTGAACGAATCAGAACAAAAGGGGAGAACCACAACAAAGTTAAAAAAACAAAAAAAGTGAAAATGGCATGTTTCAATCTGCATTCAGATTCCATAGTTCTTTCTTTGGATGTGGTTAGTGTTTTCTATCACCAGTTTTTTGGAATTATCTTGGATCATTGTATTGTTGAGAAGAGCTAAGTCTATCATAGTTAATCACTGCACAACATTGCTGTTACTGTGTACAATGTTCTCCTGGTTCTGCTCCCTTCACTCAGCATCAGTTCACATAAGTCATTCACAGCCGATCATTGTTACAATGTTGCTGTTACTGTGTACAATGTTCTCCTGGTTCTGCTCCCTTCACTCAGCATCAGTTCACATAAGTCATTCACAGCTGATCATTGTTACAATGTTGCTG
>JAQQSW010001640.1:0-16934 GCA_028646575.1 Pseudocheirus occidentalis
TCTAGCTCTTAGGATCTATGAATACCTTCTATCTGGATTGTATTCTTTCCAGGAGGCCTTTCCTGATTCCCTCACTGCTAGTACCTTCTCCATAAAGTTCTATTGGATTTACATATGTTTTTACATGTGATTATATATACATGTTGTCTTTCTTGATTGAAAATAAGCTCTTTGAGGGCTGAAACTTTTTTTCTTTGTAAACTCAATAACTAACACAATGTACAGATATACTTTCTATCTCTTGTCTCCTCTTCTTAAAAAAAATTATATAGCATTAGCCTAGCATTTACACAGTATTTTAAGGTTTGCATAGAGATTTACCTGTGAAACCTGGAGAGTATACCAGCATCATGCCAGGAAAATGAAGCACTTCCATTTGAATTGTTTTAGGAATATACTGAAGATCACCTGGCAGGATAAGGTACCAGACACTGAAGTTCTTTCTCGAGCTAAACTGCCAAGACTCCTTCAGAGAGTACAACTCTGATGGACCAGCCACATTGTTCAAATGCCAAATGTACGCTTGCCAAAGACTTTTGTGGAGAACTCACACAGGGCAATGTTCACATGGTGATCAAGAAAAGCGATACAAAGACACTCTCAAGGTCTCTCTTAAGAACTTTGGAATTGATTGTGTGACATGGGAAACACTGGCAGGGGACCACCTGGCATGGCGTGTCCTCATCATAGAAGGTGCTGTGCTCTATAAGCAAAGCAGAATTGAAGTAGCACAAAAGAAATGTGAGATGTGCAAATTTAGGGCATCCACCCCAAATGTTCATATGAACTATTTGTGCCTGACCTGTGGTGGAACATTCAGAGCTCTTGCTCGTCTAACCAGCCACAGTCAGACATCCTGCAACTTGACTCTAACATAGTGATATCATTTTGGTCCTCTTTGAGAACAAAGGACAACCACAGATAAGTTAATTCATTTCACCCTCGCAACTCTGTGAGATAGAAATTATTATGCCCACTTTACAGTTGAAGAAATTGACATACAGAGAGATTAGTGATCGCACAGCCAGCAAGTTTCTAGGCAGGAATCTGGATTCAGGTCTTTCTGACTCCGATTTCCATGTTATATCCACTGTGCCACCAAGTTGACTTAGGTAAGTTCTTTGAGGACAGGAATGTGAGTTATTAATCTTTCTGTCTCCCTGGAAAAGTCCATCAAATACGTTAAGCTTATAATATATTTTTATTTAATGAATTAGCATTCATTCCTTTCACCTTAATAACACATATGCATGCCAGCTTAAGTTTTACATTATGCTTTCTCCATAAAAATCCTATGAGCTACATGAAACAATAGAATGCCACCTGGATATGAATCTGAGTCCCCTGAGTTTGGGCCTAGTGCTCTTTCTAGGAGACCACACAGATTACCTTTGGTTCTAAATTGTCACACTGACGTCTACTGGAATATTAATCACTTTATGTCTGCAAATGATGCCTGTTTGAGAGCGGTCTTAAATAATCAATACAATTTCAGCATATTTTTATTATTAGTAACAATTTTCCTTGGCTTTCCCCAATTAGCTCTGTGAGACTATCCAGAAGGCCCTCTCTTTGTACCTGGCCATTGACTCTGTTAGAAACTTGACCTTATGCCCAGTCCAGTGGGAGAATGGTTTAGCTTCAGCTGATGACCCTTCATGACTGTTAGAGAGAGGACCCTAAGTTGGATAGGTTTTGGGACTGATTCTGTGCAGTATTTTTGATGTTCTCAATAGTTTAGAAATTGAATCTCATTTCTTAAGAGCTCTGAGAAGAACCTGTCAAAAGGAAACCCTGGTTGGCAGCCATGGAGAATGCTAGATTTGTAAATTCCTGAATGTCTTCTCCTTGCTCAATCGTCACTGGCCTGGCTCTTCTCTTTTTGTCTCTTCCTTCCCCCGTCCCACCTCCATAAACAAAAGCAAATAAGCAAAGAACATCACCTCCAGTTAGGAGTCTTCATAGACTCAGGGAGTTATGTATGATAGAACTGGAAGAGACTTTGGCATAGAACACAGAATGTTGCTGGAGCAAGGGACTTAAGAAGATACAGAAAATTTAACCACAGAATGTCAGAACTAGAAAGGGCCTTAGAGCATACCACCTTCTTATTACATATGTAGAAGCAACTGAGGAGAGAGTTTGGACCTGTTATTTCACTGGTGGAGGGAACTGTTCAATTAGGAAACTTTGCCAATGCAAGTTGAGACCTTAGGAACACTGACACATCAGATGACTTGCCTAGCTTCTTGTGTTGCTGTTCAGTCATTTTCAGTTGTGTCTGACTCTCTGTGACCCCATTTAGGGTTTTCTTGGCAAAGATACTGGAGAGGTTTGCCATTTCCTTCTCCAGTTCATTTTTGTTGGTGAGGAAAGTAAGGCAAACAGGGTTAAGTAATTTGTCCAGGGTCCCACAGCTAGTGTCTGGGTTCATGTAGCAATTGTATATTGGAAGTGGGACCTGAGTGACTGAAGTAATAATTTACTCGAAGTCACACAGCTTGTTAGTTACAGGGCTAGGATTAGGCCCCAGGGACTCAGATTTTCAGTCCAATATTCACTTAGCCTTGTAAGGGGGTGAGGGACTCTACTCCATCCAGCCTCCGTCCACCCATGGAAGACCAACCCTGCCAAGTTTCCTTGAGATAGCAATCAGGCCATAGGATTGAAAATTCTGGCTTCACTACTTAGTTGAATTTTAAGGCAGGGGACTGACAGTTGATTTTCCTTGGGTGGTTTGGTATTTCAAGACTGTGAAGCATATACACATCACACATCACACATCACAGTAGAAGTTGGTCTCTGGGCATGGATCCATATTGGTAGCATTTCTGTTACAGCTCCATGCCTTTCTCTTTCATCGTCTTCTCTTTGCGGCTGTCAAGGCCCACGTTGCCATAAGAGCCTTTTATTCAGAGGAGGGATAATCTCACCATATAAACATCCCTGTGAAATAACACATCTGTGGGTGTGAAAGACATTCCCTTTAACAAGTGAAAATATGTTGGAAAAGGGCTAAAGTAAACAGATGTTTAATTTTCATTTCTGTGATTATCATCCTGGTTCCTCACTTCGTAAAGGAAACTGCCTGGAGTAGAGCTGAGATAGATCCCAACTTTCCTGCTGGATTCAAGTTACTTCACCCACATGATGGTTTCTCTGAGGTTCCTCCAAGTGAATGATGTTCCCAGAAGAGAAGAACTGGTTTTAACCAGAATTCATGATACTCTCCAAAGTTTTTTGGAATTTTTTCTTATTATTTTCATTTTGTCCAACTGTCCTGCCTCATGTTGATTCAAATTCTGCCATTCTAATTCCATTTGACTCAACTCAACAAAATTCATTAAGCAGCTACTTCTTAGAGCCATAGTTTCCTTTTCTGAGTAAGAGTGAACTTTGTTCCCTAAGGTCCATTTCATATCTAACTTTGATGTTTTGGATATCATTACAATAAGCTATAATATCAAGAAGATGCTGTTATTACATTCTCAAAAAGGGCCAAGTTGTAATCCCAAGAAAAGCTAAACAAGGTTGGCCTTTCAAGGGTGAATGGAAAGTTCTCAGAGTCTGAGTACTGGATTCTAATCCTTCCACTTTCTAGTTGTGTGACTGGGCAAATTGCTTGACTTCTTAACTACCTCACCCTAAAATGGGCCTAAGACTTATGACCTATATCACAAATTTGTTTGAGGGTCAGTTGATATCACATATTATAATTTGAAAAATATATAATGTCACATCAATGAATGTTAGAGATGGATGTTAGAGGTCATCTAATCTAATCTCCTTAATTTTAAAGATGAGAAAACTGAGGCACATAGAGATGTGAATGACCCAAAGTGACTCAGATCATAAGTAACAAAGATGGTATTCAAACTCATCTTCTAGGAACCCACGTCCTTTTTTCTTTCCATCACAATTATAATTTAATCCAACCCAGTCATTTTTCTGATGAAGACAATGAAATTCAGACAGTTAGAGCAACTGGCTTAAAGTCACACAACTAGCAACTATTGGATTTGGGACTTGAACCCATGTCTTTTGATATCAAATTCAGTTCTTTTTCCTTTACATTCTTTCTATATGAAATTATTATTGCAATATGTCCTGGGGAAACAAAGAAGAAACACAACATAGGCCCTACCCTCAAAGAGCTTATAATGTGGTAGATAAGACCTATACAAAATTAATTATAATGTGATACATGCACATGAAATGTCAAAGAGAATGACGAGAGATTATTTCTAGCTAGGAGACTAGGGTTGTGTTTGCCCTTCATTTTCGAAGAGGACCATGATATCAGGAAAATGGTGACATGACTTGCAGCTGACTTTGATTTGAGTAAGAGAGAGCTGTGCAAGCTCACCAGTCTCACTGTCTCCTCCAGAGCCATCTGGGTCCAGTAACCAGATATACATCAGAATGGCTAGAGACAAGCCAGGATGCAATGGTGGACCCTGGTCCTTTTAGGCTACGGCCTTTTCAAGTATTCACTTAGAGGGAGACAATGCTCATTTATTGAATAGGCCTTTTTAAGAAGTGAGTCAAGGGATGGCCCCTTTAAATAGAAAAAAAGGAAAAAAATCCATTTGGGAGGGGAAGACCCTCAGAGTTACTATTCCAAAGAGAAAGTTACCATTGACATACATTCTACATCTGGGGGGCCGAAAACACAGCCATTAAGTTATCTTGGGCAGAGACCTATTGTGGTCCAATCTCTGACCTTCAGAGTGAACTGGGTTTAAGGTAGAAAGAAAGAAAGAAAAGAAAACTTCAAGTTAAGTGAGAAACTTCTGACCATCAAAATTTACCTTCTTTTGGAGAGGAGGAGGAGAGAGAGAGGGAGAGGCAGAGGATGAATTGAGTTACCCAAATAGGTGGGTCCCCATTCAGACAGCTTGATCTACTCACAGGTTGGGAAGATCTAATGGAGGAAATGGTACCAAATCTGAAAAAGTTTGGGGAACTTTATTGGGCTGCAGATTCAGTGACTCAATAGTGTTATTTGACAGGTAAAAAAAAATCTAATGCAATCTTAGCTACATTAAAAGAGGCACATTGTCTTGTAATAAAGAAGTGATAATCCTGAATAAGTTTTCAAAAAAATGTACCAGGCACTGTGCTAAGCATAGGGGATAAAAGTATGAAACTGAGACAGTCCTTGTCCTCAAAGAGCTTACATTATAATAGAGGGAGGCAATACATATATCAATGGTGTCTATGGAAGGGATTGTTTTGGGAGTCCTAGGGATGGTGAGTTGGTCCACAGGAAAGCCAATTGACATGGCTCCTTCTAGGAACAATGTCATTATTAATTGCATTACTGTACCCAAACAAGAGGCAGTAGTGAAGAGGAAAGGAAGGAGTACACGTTCATGACAGAAGAGAAGACAGTAAGACAGCTCGCCAGAGTCCATGTTGAGCATGGTCTAATTGTTGGGGCCAGAGCATAGCTAGATGAATTTGTGGTCAGTCATTCAGCAATCAAGGTGATCTTGGTCCCAGGATGAGAGAACTAAAGTTAAATGGTGGAACTCCTCTGACACCTGGTATGGAAATTGTGGAGGGTAGTTTACTAAGAATCAAATTCTTAGGTACTATTTAAGGTGGTTAGCAAGAAATTAGGCAATGAAAAGTGAGAAGAGGACCCTGTGGTGGACAACTGGATGTGACAGGAAGTATGCTCTCATGGTCTAAACCTGTGGCTAATGATCTCTACTGAGTAGGTTGGGTTTGAGCTTACTCGTTCACCAGTCTATCAATCCTTCTGTATTCTGCCCTCTTCAGACCACATCTAAAGTGCTCTGTTCAGTATGTCACACTGGAAAGTGGGGTGTTTCAAGAAGAGAGCAACCAGGATAGCAAATGGCCTTGAGTTTGTGCCACATGAAGATGGGTCAAAGGAACCATAAATGCTTAGTGCAGAGGAGCTAGGACATATGAATATGATTCAATCTTGTATCATAAGAAATGATGAAATGGGCAGTTTTGGAGAAACTGGGAAGACCCTTATGAACTGATGCAGGGGGCAGAGAGCAGAAGTAGAACAATTTGTATGATAAGAAAATTGTAGGGAAAAACAACTTTCAACTTTAATAACTCTGCTCAATGTACAATCAGCCATAAGTAAAAAAAAGAATGAAGATAAATCACTCCACTCATCACTTGACAGAGAGGTAATGAACTTAATATGCAGAAAGAGACACATATTTTTGGAGATGCCTAATGTGGGAATTTGTTTTTCCAAGCTCTGTAGATATATAAAGTACCTAGGTGGCTCAGTGGATAGAGTGCTGGGCCTGGAGTCCAGATCTGGGTTCAAATCTGGATTCAGATACTTACTAGCTGTGTGACCCCAGGCAAGTCATTTAACCCTGTTTTCCTTAATCCTCTGCAAAAAGAAATGGCAAATCACTCTAGTATCTTTGCCAAGAAAACCCCATGGATGGTACTGTCATGCTATGGTACATGGGGTCACAAAGAGTTGTACCCAACTCAACAAAAATGACATATAGGCAGCTGTGGAGGGATTTGGTTTTTGCTTTATTTTTAAAATATGCTCAATGGAGGGGGTTAGTAGGAAAGACAGATTAACAAAACAAAACTTACTACTTGGAAACTAAAAATAAAGGGAATAAATATGTTAAGAAAGATAGGGTGCTATCTCTGCCTTCAAACTTTTGAAGGATTGTCTTGGGGAAGATGGATTGCATTTCTTTTGCTTGGTCCCAGAGAGAAGGACTTGGAGCAGTAGGTAGAAACTGAAGAGAGGAAGATTTTATTTTGATGTGTGGAAACTGTCCTAAACAGTTAGTCGTAACTAGCGCTGCCTTGGGACATAGTGAGAACTCAGAAAGACCTTAGCTTAAAAAGACCAAAGTCTCCCACTGCATCCTGGTCCATCTCAAGATGTGCTGATCTATAGCTGGCCATTGGACCCAGATGGCTCTGAAGGAGAAAGTGAGGCCAGTGACTTTGTACTGTCCTTCCTCACTTAAATCCAATTCACTTGCAAGTTGTGGCATCACCTTCCTGATGTCATGGTCCTCTTTAAGAAGGAAGGACAAACAGCAATAAGCTCCCTATGATCAGAGGTCTTAAAGCAAAGGGTGTATGATTATGGACTTTGCTATAGAGGGAACTAGTTTTCCGGTATATGTTGAAGGCCACAGGTAGGGAACCTGTGACCTCAAGGCCACATGCAGCCCTTTAGGTCCTCAAGTGCAATGAAGTTTGAATTTACTCAAAGGGTTGTGCTTGAGAACCTAGAGGGTCAAATGTGACCTCAGGTCCCAATCCCACCCACCCATTAAACTATATGGCCCCTGAAGTACCTTCATATCTAAAATCCTATGATTCTGTGAGTTTAAAGCATTGAAATCCTGCCAAAACTTCTCTCAGAATTTCTGACCCCTAGGAAAACAGAAAAGGCCACAAATCTTCTTAGTAAGACTGGTCTCAAACCACATCCTTTCTGATCTGGCAGCTCTATGTGGGAAGAGAATAAAAACTGGTAGACTATGTATTCCTGTTTTTAACCTTTTCCACTCACATTGCAACGTTCCTGTTACAATAAGCTTCAGATTCTGTCCATTACCTTCTCCTTTCCCCTTGTGACATTTATTTAGAATCATAGACCTCTGTAGTGACTTGCAGGTGGTTTGGTAGTTAAGATTATCAGAGCTAGAAGGAGACTTGGAGATCATTTAGCCCAACTCCAACAATTTTTTAAAAGAGGTAATAGAAGTCCAGAGAAGGCAAGGTTTTTTTCCCAAGTGAGAGAGCTTGTCAGTGGAAGAGCCTGGCCTAGGATTAAGGTCTCCTAATGACTTTGCCTCCAGAGTTCTCCTAGCAGTGTATGTATTCTAGTCCTCGACAACTCTCTAACTTCCAAAGTCCCATTTCTTAATGATACAAATAACACCATTGCTTTCTGGAACATGACAAGTATTCACTAAATAATCTGCCCTGGGCTGGAGCCTAAATTTCTGAAGTGATGGGGCTTCTGTCCAAACCATATGGAATGTGTGGGAAATGTCTCCCATGACCATAAAGGCTGTAAGTCTAGAATGGAATGTTGGGTAAGTACTCTGGTTCTTGATTAAGAGTTCTCCATTAACACTGTTTGGCTTCAGTTTATGGATCATGTCAACAAATCTCTCTTGTTGATTTCCCAAAGGTTAAGCTCCAACAATGCCTCCCAATTCCCTTTAAAACAGATGTTCTTAACCTTTTTTATATGCTATGGTCCCCTTTGGCAGTCTGGTGAAGCCTGTAGACCCTTTCTCAAAATTACATTTTAAAATCCATAAATAAAATCCATAGGCTTATGAAGGAAATCAGTTGCAAACATTATATTTATATTGGCTTCTAGGTGGTAGAGTAGATAGGGTGTTGGCCTCGAATTCAGAAAGACCTGAGTTCAAATCCAGCCTTACATACCTTCTAACTGTGTGACTCTAGACAAGCTACTTAAATCTCTTATTTTCTCAGCTTCTTTATCTGTGAAATGAGGATAATAATAATACCTACTTCCTTTCATGTTGTGAGTATTAAATGAGATAACTGTAAAGTGTTTTACAACTCTTAAAGCAGTCCATACGTGATAACTATTGTTATGCTTATATAAATAGGTTTTTTTCCTAATTGTACTATACTGAAATATAGTTTTTATTGAAATAGAGAAATAGTTTTATTGAGATAATCAAGTACTAAAAGCCAAATTCCTGGACCTCCGGTTAAGAAGTGCTCTAAAGGGTGTGTTCAGCTGCCTTTTAGAAAAAGCCTAATTCCTAGAAGGAAGCCCTCTTATTATATTCCATGTCCCCATAAAATAATAAAAATGGACAAGTATATTATTATAATTATACTATAATTAACATCACAGATAATATATTATGATGCATATATCTTATGTGTTATATATTGTTATAATTATTAAATAACAGTTAGCTTTATACAATATTTTATAAGATATGCAAAGTGCTCTATATGCGTATTATTTCCTTTGATCCTTACAATGACCCTAAGATAAAGATATTACTAAAATATCCATTAGACATAAGAGGAAACTCAAGCTAAGAAGCTTGCCCAGAACCACCCAGCAAGTGACTGAGCTTAAGTCTTCCTGACTCCCAAGTCCAGCACTCTATTCCCTAGGTAACCCAACTGCCTCTCCCCATCCCCAGCATTTCCAGCTTCTGTTCATTACTAGATTCTTGGAGCTTGCTCACTCTGGGCTCTCCTCTTCTCCTTCTACTTCTCATCCTCCATTAGCCATCTGGTCTAGGGAGTGGGCCTATCAAGAATACCGATGATTAATATGGAATCAGCTAAGCCACTGGCTGCACCCACACTGCCTGCTGCTCCCCTCCTTCCCAACAGTAAATTCAGTCATGGTGCTCACCATTCCTTGTTCTTTTGCCCCCTCAATGTGCCCTCTTCTGTTTTCCTCTATTGTGGAGCCCTATAAAGACTGGTGAATTTAGAGTCAAGGGATCCAAATTCACACCCTAAAACTTCTAGTTATTTCCTGCTTGACCCAGAGGGCTGGATAAGATGATCTCTCAGGTCCTTTTCTTGCACTAAGCAGTAATCCTAAATCTCTTTCTTTCACCTTTCTTCCATTTTGAAGCACTTATTGAAAGCCAGTTTTCTCTTAAAGATACCACATCTCTTAACACTTTTCCTGAAGCCATCTATTGCTTTCACTCCCACCTGAGACATCCAGGGCTAGGAAGAACTGCTATATTCCTTGTTTCTCACTGATCTCATGGAAAGAAATGTCGCTTTTGCATTAAATATTCACTTGTGTATACATCTCATTACCCTATGAGATTATGAGCTCCATTAGGGCAGGGACTACTTCTATTTGGGGCTTAATGTTTACTGAGCTCAATTGAATTATATAGGTATTTTAGGCTGAAACACTCTTTGACAAATTATATTCTTTTAAGAAAAACCATCTGTTCAATATTTCTTTTTATAAATGAGGATATAACTTGCCTGAATAAACAGTAGCCCCAATAACTTTATAGTCAAGGGCTAGACAATCTATTTCTCCTCGTCCCAACTTCCCTATTTGAAAAATGGAGGGAACCATATGGAATCATCTCTGAAGTCTCTCTGGCTACCTGTGTTTGCTTTGGGTTCTTTTATTCTTGTGTTTTAAAATCCTACATTTGAAGATTCCTTCTAGCCCTGACATTTGGTTTCTTTCACATTCTATGTTCTGAAGCCCTTTCTAAGGCTAACCTTTGACAAATATCTGACAGTTCTGAAAAAAAAAATTAACAGAAGTGCAACAATCTATGCTTTTGGCTCCTTCTCAATTCATATGCTATGAGATAGCCATCGGCATGATCTCCTTTGAGTTAAGAAACCTGAATTTTAGGAAGGTGCTGAGTGAGTCCTGAAAAAGTCACCAAGAAATTAAACCCAGAATTGGCTCACTTAGCTGATGAGAAAGCTTCCTGTAAGACATTTGTAGAATTCTAGAACCAGAAAGGAGAGGACATGCCAGGTCATTTAATTTATCAAATAAAATAGTAAATGTAAAACACAGAGTTATCATATTAGCTAGCTTTTACATAGAACTTTAAGGTTTGCAAAATTCTTTACAAATAGTGCCTCATTTGAGCCTTATAACAATCCTGGGAGATAGATGTCATTATCTTCATTTTTCAGATAAGGAAACTGAGGCAGATAAAGGTTAAGGGACTTATCCAGGGTCACATAGCTGGTAAATGTTTGAGGATGGGTCCGAGTTAAATTTTTCTTGATTTCAGGTTCAGAGCTTCATCCACTGCACTGCCTAACTACAGAATTCATATCATCACAGAAAGACAGAATTTGAGAGTTGAATGATATTCTGCCTCAGTGAACATCTAGTCCAGCCCACGCACAAAAGGAATTCTCGCTATCGCATGCTTGACAAGTGGTCATTCAGCTTCTGTTTAAGTACCTCCAAGGATAAGAGACCTGAGACCTTCTGAGACATCCCATTCTGCTTTTGCACAACCATACTTATTATAAAATTTTTCCTGACATTCGGCCTAAATTGACTTTTTTGTAACTGCTACTCATTGTTCCTGGTTCTATCTTTGGGGCCCAAGCAACTCTAATCCCTTCTCTCTGTAACAACTCTTAAAATACTTGCACACAGGCTTGATGTCTTATCTTCTCCAGGCAACTAGGTGGTACCATATTGCACAAAGTACTGGGCCTGGAGTCAGGAAGATTTAAGTTCAAATCCAGCATCAGACACTTAACTACGACCCTTGGCAAATCACTTAACCTTTCTTTGCCTCAGTTTCCTTAACTGTAAAATGGGGATAACAGAAAATAACTCACAGGCTTATTGGGAAGACCAAATGAGATAATATTTGTAGTGTTTAGCACAGTGTCTAGTGCACGATAGGTACAATATAATGCTTATTTTCTTCCTCTCTTTTCTCTTCTATGCTAATCACATGAAGTTCTAAAAAATTCTCATATTCTGGTCAACCATCCTCTGGATACTGTGAAATGTTCTTAAACTTTGGTGCTTAGAACTTAACATAACACTCCCGATGAGACCTGACAAAGGTAGAGTACATTGGAATTGATTATTGTCTTCCTCTTCTTGGAAATCATGTCTCACTTAATGCAGCCCAAGATTGCATTAGAATTTTTTTATTGCTACATCACATTATATTACAATACATGACTCCTATGAGCTTGAAATCCCCTAAAACAACTACCTCTTTTATAAGAACTAGTGGTTCCCCCATGTAAAGTTGATCTTTTATACCCACGTATAAGACATAATGTTTATGTCTGCTAAATTTCCTGCTATTACATCTTCTTAGATTCTTCCCAGTGCTCCAGTTTTGTGTTCCTCATTACAGGGGGTGGGGCCACATGGCAGGGAATGGGAGGGGAAGAATGGCACAATTTCAAGGGAGGCATGATCAATTAATTAGAGGGTAGAAAATGGATTGAATCCCACCATTCCTGTAATAGCCAGCTGTGGCGTCTGTCTCCAACACAATCACACTTCCCTTTTACCCATAATCCTCCAGCGCTTCTTGATCTCTCCTTCTTCCCACTGGTGTCCTAGCTTCAACTTCCCCACTTTTGTTGTGACCTCAGAGAAATTTTAAAGCAACCCCTATGCCCCCTTCCCAAGTCCCCTGCAGCAGCTATG
The DNA here is from genome assembly GCA_028646575.1 of Pseudocheirus occidentalis. Lineage (NCBI taxonomy): Eukaryota > Metazoa > Chordata > Mammalia > Diprotodontia > Pseudocheiridae > Pseudocheirus > Pseudocheirus occidentalis. Next base: position 12,188 of record JAQQSW010001640.1, read on the forward strand.
ATATCATTGGGAAAATTGTCTCCCCTCTTAAACATATCCAGTCCTTATTCCTCACATTACTTTATAGCTCTACTACCTTTATCTTCAGAGGGTGGGCTCTGTCTGTGTTCTGGGGAAGTAGTAAGAGCCCTGAGTTACTTAATTTTCTCACTCCATTTTTGCTTGCTTTAGGCTGTTTTTAAAATACATACATACATTCATGCTTGCTTGCATGCACACACATATACATACATATACATATGCATGTGTGTATTATATGTGTGCATATGTGTGTGCCCATACATAGATGTATATTATATATTATAGATATATATATACACACATACTTCTATGTTATATGTATAAATATATCTACTTATTTTAATCAGTAAAATATGCCTATATATTTTATATAGAGATAAATATACATGTATTAGAGGTATGGACTAATTTTTTTAACTGATAAAGGTACTCTGTCAAAAAAATTTAAAGACCACTCAGCTCTAACAAGATCTTTTTGGAGCCCTATTCTCTTATCTTAATGTGATCCTTTGCTTTTGTAGCTTTGTGTCCATTGCAAATTTGATTTCAGTCAAATTGTTGATAAAAATGTTAAAGAGCACAGGGTCAACAATAGATCCCTTTGGTCCTCTCATCAAGAGCTCCCGCCACACTAACACTGAACCATGAAAAATCAACTAAGCAATTCCGAACTAAGGATTTGTACTATTGTTTAGCTCACATCTGTCCATTTTCTCCACAAGAATACTAAGAGATAATCTATCAAGAACTTAGCTGAAATATAAGTAAACTATGTCCATGGAATTCCCCTCCTTTACTGGTTTAGTAATCCTGTCAAAAAAAAAAAAGAAATTAGTTGAGTCTGGTATGACCTGCTCTAGATGAAGCCCACTGGCCTTTTTTGAAATGTTCACCCATTATTTCTTTAGATTTATCCTAGAATTTTTGCAGACAATGTTGTTGTTCAGTTGTGTCTGACTCTTCATGACCCAGTTTGAGGTTTTCTTGGCGAAGATGCTGTAGTGTTTTGCCGTTTCCTTCTCTAGCTCTTTTTTCTTACAAATGAGGAAACTGAGGCAAATAGGGTTAAGTGACTTGCCCAGGGTCACATAAATAGTAAGTATCTGAACTTGGATTTGAACTCAGGTTTTCCCAACTCCAAGTCTGGCACTCTATCCACTGTACTACATAGCTGCCCAGGAAATAAAGTCAAGTTTACTAGTTTATAGTTTACAGATTCTGTTCTTTTCATTTTTTAAAAATCAAAACAACATTTGGGAATGCACTTTTCCAGTTTTGTAGTATGTCTCCCATCCTCCACAATCATTCACATATTACCAACAGTGGTTCAGCAGTCACATCTGGCACTCCTTTCAGTACCTGAGGATGTCATTCATCTGCGTTAGGTGACAATTTGTCAATAAAAAAATAGGTGCTTTCATTATATCGTTATTATCTTCATTGTTATGGTTACTGTTTCCTCCCTGACTCTAGTGGTGATCCTTTCAGTCAACAGTTATTAAACTTTTTGGTCTCAGAACTCTTTTATGCTCCTAAAAAATATTGAGGATCCCAAAGTTTGCTTGTGTAGGTTACGTAGATTGATAATTACTCCATTAGAAACTAAAACAGACACATTAAAATATTTATTCATTCATTTAACAATAAACCTGTATTGGGCGGCTAGGTGGCGCAGTGAATAGAGCACCGGCCCTGGAGTCAGGAGTATCTGAGTTCAAATCTGGTCTCAGACACTTAACACACACACACACACACACACACACACAAAACTAGCCCATGTGACCTTGGGCAAGTCACTTAACCCCAACTGCCCTCCAAAAAGAAAATAAACCTGTATGTATAAACAGAAATGACATTGTTATAAAAAAAACTATGCTTTGCAAAATCAAAATTACTGAGAAGAAAGGCATTGTTTTACATATTTTTGCAAATTTCTTTAATGTCTTGTTTAATACGAGATATTAGGATTGCCATATTTGCTTCTGCATTTAATCTGTCATGATATATTGTTTTGATTGGAGTCTATGATGAACTCCTGGCCTCATACACATATATAGTTGGAAAATAGAGGAGTATTTTAATAGCTAGATAATATTTTAGTACTATCATAAAAATAATTTTTATCTCACTGACACCCCTGCCCCTTAAGGGTCTTGGACCCTGCGTGTTTGTGGACTGCACTTGGAGAATTGCTGCTTTAGGTCATTTGGTACCTCTTTGTTATTTTGTTCAACAAAGTATTCTACACAGAAATTACAGAGTGGTCTGGGTTGAGTAGGTCATCCCCTTGTCTTCTTCCCATTATCTCTTCTTCCTCAGGTTTGATTGCCAATGTTCACTTAAGTTATCTTCAGAGAAGACATCCATGTTATGTCCTTGTGATTCCATGTCCTTAAAAGGAATGGAGGACCATTAACTGTAATGTACCAAATTGATTGTTTTTCAGCTACAGATCTGGAGACAGATTATGAATCTGTCATCCAAGGACTAGCCTACTAAATGTGGAGAATGATTTTTTTTTTAACCTCTCACCTCAGCGTCTCCTAAAGACAGCTATCTCCTCAGGTAATGAGTCAGGTTGGGCCAGATCCCTTCTGTTAGAAGCAATCATCACACTGATGATGTCCCAAAATATTTGGAATTTGGAAACATTTATTTCTACAGTATATGTACATATTATATCTATCTATCTATCTATATACAAATTTTAATATATTTCTATATTTCTAGACTTCATGGAACAAATCCTACAAAAATTATGTAGTGTGCAAACTTCATAGAACAAATCCCTCAATAAAAGGATTTATTTAATAAAACTTAGACTCAGTCAGAGGACCACACCTAAGGTTCTAGAAGGCCCCAGCTTCCCTACCCCTAGTCTAGACACTCAAAACACAAACTACCTTATTCCTCTGTTGTGCACAGGTATTGTCTTATATGTACACTGTCCAGTATGTGCCTAATGGAATTCCTTTAAAATAATCCGATAATTTTTCCTTGAGCAATGACAGAATTTTAAAGTGTTTTCTAAGGAGAGATTTTGATAAGAGTTTTAAGTTGATTACTTTTTCTATCACCTGTCCTGTTTGGCTGATAAGCTCCAATCTCACTGCTTCACATTGTTTTTATCTGCCTGGGCTGAATCCCTCTCCTCAATGTCATCTTTTCAGTTGTCAACGTGAAATGGAAGGAAAGACAGAGGGGGACTTTTAGTGGATAGATGGGCTGGGTGCCATAGCTTGAGGTGACAGGTCAGCCATTCTTATAGAAGGGAAAGTTCTATAGGCTAGAATTAAATTCATAATGTGTAGGAGGCTTTCCAGTGTTTGTTATCCTGGTAAATCAAATCTGGATCTCTGGTATGCTTGCAGCCCTCCTATTTCTTGTGCCTCAGGCTAAGATAATTCCTAATCTTTTAAATCCCTTGTTCAATTCAATTTCTCACCTCTTCCCCTATAGTTTTGATGGAATAATCCAATTTATGGAAGTTTAGAGCTCTTTAGAGTCTTAAAACAAAGTCCATAAAAGTTAGAGTAAGAAGGACTCTTCTAATGCAGAATATTAGAACACGGAAAAATTATATTGGAGGGGGAAGGGAACATGAAACCTAGAAAGGTCTAATGGACCTTAATGATTATCTAATATAACCTCCTTATTTGAAATGAGAAAGCAGGTCTAGGAAAGGAAAATGCTTTGCCTAAGAATATACAGTGGGTTAGTGGCAGAAGGAGAATTAGATTTTATGTCTTTCACATTTAGGTGTCACTGTGAATAGAGTGAAGGACCTGGAGTTGGGAAGCCCTGAGTTCAAATGCAGTCTTAGCCACTTAGTGGCTGTGTGACCCTGGAGAAGTCCCTTAATCTTTGTTTGCTTCAGTTTTCTCAACTGTAAAATCAAGTTATAAAAGCATTTACCTCAAAGGGGTGTTGTGAGAATCACATAAGATATTTAAAGTGCTCAGCACATAGTAGGCACTTAATACTTTTTCTCTTCCCTTCTCTTTCTGTTACATCTTGCCTTTCTCAGGATCAGTCTCCCTGTCCTCTAGTCTCTAGATTTAATCTTGCAAAAGATAACCGGATGACTCATCATTCCCAGAACTCTCCATCTTCTCTGTTGTCCTTGCTCCTGTCACCCTCTTAACCTTTGGTCTTGCCATCCTCTGTGCCTGTAATTCCCTCATCCATTGATGAAATAGTACTCATCCTCCAAGACTAGTTCAAATGACATCTCATTTACTAAACTCTCTGATTTGTTCCCAATTGGAAGTGGCCTCTATCTTTCTATGAACTCTCCTAACATTTTTAGCTAAATTCAAATATATAGTAAATGTTTACACTACAAAATGCTCCAAAATCAGAACTGGAAATACTTTAATGATCCATTGGATCTTCAGCCTCATCCATATGGTCATTCTCTCCAGTGATACAAATCTTAACCCATCTAGAACTGAGCTAGGAGTCAACAGATCTGAGTAACTCAGCACCTTTTGTGGTAGCAAATAAATGTAAACATGATACCCATTGATTTAGGAATGACTAAAAATTGCACTGTAATGGAATATGACATTATAAGAAATGCTGACTATGAAGAATTCAGAGAAGCATGAGCTGGCATATACAAACTAAAGAAGAAATAGAAATATGAAAAACATGCCCAGTGACTATAACAATGTAAATGTGAGACCGACAACAACAAAAACAAATCCCCCAATTCAGAATCTAC
>JAQQSW010001641.1:0-16923 GCA_028646575.1 Pseudocheirus occidentalis
TTTACATGATCATTGGTGCAGGTGAGGAATTGATAACATGGGAATTCTATGAGGTGTTTGGCCCCATATTGTGGCCCTTCCCCGGTAGAGGATCAGATCACCCAAATAAAGTCCCTTTCATGTTTCGTTCAACCATCAAAGTATGTTATCCTACTTTGGGTTGACTCTGTCTTAGGAAAGGGCATTAAAGTTGAGGAAATAAAGAAATGTGTCTTCTTTGCGATGCCTGTACACATTTTTTGTCCTTTTACAGGCAGACAAAGGATTTCAAGTGAAGGAAGTGTCTCTCTTTTCGAGTAGAAATATGAGGAGCTGGCTATGCATTATTTGTCAGATTCCAGAGTGATCAAAAATATTCGCCAGGCAGGAGAAAGTCCCTCCAAGGACGATTAGATGCAAAGATGTATGATGCCTTCCTTCCTTCTTGAAATCAGTTTTACCTGAATTTGAGGGCAGGTCAGGAATTGAAAATATTTGGATTCTCTGCGTAATCTGGCCCCACATTGTGTAATTTTTCCCGAATAATATGGGCTTTGAACGTGAAGAAAATACTTTCCATGACTGGCTGAACAATGAATGGTGGAGGTAGATGATATCCTTTCTTGGTAGAGGGAGACATGGAAGGAACTTTCGTCAGGAGAAAAGCCCTTCCTCTACATTGAAACGGCCACAATGAGGGGTCAGAAAATGCATAGAATATACATTTCCTCAATTTCTGACCTGCACTATCACTCAGGTAAACGCAGCATTAACAAAGAAGTTAGGAGTCATTCATCTAGGTACAAGCTTTTGACCTGATGAAAATCCTTTTCATGACTGTCGGAACCATGAATGGTGGTATCCGACTTTTTCTTGTTTCTAGCTCAGCAGAAGGGCATGGATGGTCATCAAATGAAGACAAGTGTTGTCTTTGCAAGGTCTATACACACATTTTGACCTTTTCCAGTATATCAAGGTACCTTCAACCAATGACAGTGTGTCTCTTTTGTAGTACTACCTTGAAGAGATTTCTGTGCGCTATATGTCTGATTCTAGAATTATCAGAAACAGTTCGCAAGGCGGAAAAAGTACCTCCAATGAGTATTAGTTGTATATGTGTATGATTCTTTCCTTTTTTTTTATAGTAGGTTTACATGAACATTAGTGCAGGTGAGGAATTGATAACATGGCGATTCTATGAGGTTTTTTGCCACACATTGTGGCCCTTCCCTTGTAGAGGAATGGCTTTTCTCCTGAAGAAATACCCTTCCACGTCTCATTCAACCGTGAAAGGTGGTATCCTACTCTTGGTTGATTATGGCTTAAGAAAAGGGCATTAAATTTCAGGAATTGAAGAAAGGTGCCTTCTTTGCAATGACTGTATACACTTTTGGTACTTGTATAGGTAGACAAGGATTTTCAACTAAAGAAAGTTTCTCTCTTTTCCAGTAGTAACATGAGGAGATGGCTATGTATTGTTTGTCAGATTCCAGAGTGATCAAAAAAGGTTTGCCAGGCAGGAGAAAGTCCATCCAAGGGTGATTGTATGCATAGATATATGATTCCTTCCATCTTTCTTGAAGCTAATTTTCCTGAATGGGAGTGCAGGTCAGGAACTGAAAAAATGTGTATTCTATGCATAATCTGGGCCCACGTTGTGGAATTTTCCCTGTGCGGTATGGGCTTTTGACATAAGGAAAATCCTTTCCAAGACTGGCTGAACCATGAATGGTGCAGGAGGAAACCAACCTTTCATGGTGGAGGGAGTCATGGAAGGAACTTTCTTCACGTGACAAGTATTTCCTCTATATTGAAACGGTCACAATGAGGGGACAGACAACGCACAGAATACACATTTTCTCAATTACTGACCTGCAATGCCATTCAGGTAAAGATAGCGTCAACAAAGAAGTAAGGAATCATGTATCTATGTATGAGTTTTTGACCTGAAGAAAATCCTTTTCATGGTTGGCTGAACCATTAATGGTGGTATTCTCCTTTTGGTTGTTTCTATTTTAGCAGAAGGGCACTGAAGGTCAGAAATGAAGAAACGTGTGTTCTTTACAAGGTCTATACACACCTTTTGTCCCTTTCATGTATACCAAGGTATTTTCAACCGAGAGAAAAGTGTCTCTTTTGAATCAGTAGCTTGAAAAAAATGGCTGTGCATCATGTGTCTAAATCTAGACTTATCTGTACTTGTTCACGTGGAGGCATAAAGTCCGTCCATTGATTATTAGTTGCATGGATGTATGATTCTTTCCTTCTTTTTTTGATGCTATGTTCACATGAACCTTAGCACAGGTATGGACTTGATAATATGGTAATTCTATGCGGTGTTTTGCCCCACGTTCTGGCCTTTCTCCTGTAGAGTAAGGGCTTTTCCGCCGAATAAAGTCCCTTCCATGTCTCATTCAACCAGGAAAGGAAGGTATCCTACTCTTGGTTGTTTCTGGCTCAGGAAAAGGGCATTAAAGATCAGGAAATGAGGAAATGTGCTTTCTTTGCAATGGTTCTGCACACTTTTTGCCGTTTTGCATGTAAAAAAATCTTCTACTGAAAAAGGTGTCTGTTTCTTAATTGTAACATGTGGAGATGGACATGAAGTATATGTCAGATTCCAGAGTGATCAAAAAATGTTTGTCAAGCATGAGAAAGTCCCTCCAAGGAGGATTGGATGCACAGGTGTATGATTTCTTCCTTCTTTTTTAATGCTAGGTTTGCATGAACATTAGTGCAGTTCAGGAACGGATAATATGGCTATTCTGTACAGTGTTTGGCCCCGCATTGTGGCCTTTCCCCGGTAGAGTTGGGGCTTTTCAAGTGAGGAAAGTCCCTTCCATGTCTCGTTCAACCATCAAAGTATGGTATCCTACTTTGGGTTGATTCTGTCTTAGGAAAGGGCATTAAAGATGAGGAAAAAAGAAATGTTACTTCTTTGCGATGCCTGTACACATTTTTTATTCATTTACAGGCAGACAAAGGATTTCAACTGAAAAAAGTGTCTCTCTATTCGAATAGTAAGATGAGGAGATGGCTATGCATTATTTGTCAGATTCCAGAGTGATCAAAAATATTCGCCAGGCAGGAGAAAGTCCCTCCAAGGACGATTAGATGCGTAGATGTATGATTCCTTCCTTCTTTCTTGAAATCAGTTTTACCTGAATTGGAGTGCAGGTCAGGTATTGAAAATATTTGGATTTTCTGCGTAATCTGGCCCTACATTGTGGAAATTTTCCCGGATATTATGGGCTTTGAACGTGAAGAAATTCCTCTCCACGACTGGCTGAACAATGAATGATGGAGGACGATGCCATCCTTTCTTGGTGGAAGGAGGCATGGAAGGGACTTTCTTCAGGAGAAAAGCCCTTCCTCTACATTGAAACGGCCAAAATGAGGGGTCAGACAATGCACAGAATACACATTTCCTCAATTCCTAACCTTCACTACCACTCAGGTAAACGCAGCATTAGCAAAGAAGTTTGGAATCATACATCTAGGTACAAGCTTTTGACCAGGAGAAAATACTTTTCAGGACTAGCGGAACCATGGATGGTGGTATCCTCCTTTTTGTTTTTTTCTAGCTTAGCATCAGGGTACGGATGGTCATCAAATGAAAACAAGTATCTTCTTTTCAAGGTCTATACACACGTTTTGACCTTTTCAAGTATGTCAAGGTACCTTCAACCGAAGACAGTGTGTCTCTTTGTAGTAGAACCTTGAAGAGATTACTGTGTACTATATATCTGATTCTAGAATTATCAAATACTGTTAGCAAGGCGAAAAAAGTCACTCCAATGAGTATTAGTTGAATATGTGTATGATTCTTTCCTTTTTATTGATAATAGGTTTACATGAACATTAGTGCAGGTGAGGAATTGATAACATGGGAATTCTATGCAGTGTTTGGCTGCACGATTGTGGCCTTTCACCGGTAGAATAAGGGATTTTCACCCAAATAAAGTTCCTTCCATGTCGCGTTCATCCATGAAAGGAAGGTATCCTAGTCTTGGTTGTTTCCCGCTCAGGAAAAGGGGATTAAAGATCAGGAAATGAGGAAATCTGCCTGCTTTGCAGTGGTTGTGCACACTTTTTGTCGTTTTGCAGTTTGAAAAAATCTTGTACTGAAAAAGGTATCTCTTTCCTAGTTGTAACATGTGGAGATGGACATTAATTATATGTCAGTTTCCAGAGTGATCAAAAAATGTTCGGCAAGCATGAGAAAGTTGCTCCAAGTAAAATTAGATGCACAGTTATATGATTTCTTCCTTGTTCTTTAATGCTAGATTTGCATGAACATTAGTGCAGTTCAGGAATGGATAATATGGCTATTCTGTACGGTGTTTGGCCACGCATTGTTTCCTTTCCCAGGTAGAGTTAGGGCTTTCCACGTGAGGAAAGTCCCTTCCATGTCTCGTTCAACCATCAAAGTATGGTATCCTACTTTGGGTTGATTCTGTCTAAGGAAAATGCATTAAAGTTGAGGAAATAAAGAAATGTGTCTTCTTTGCGATGCCTGTACACACTTTTTGTCCTTTCACAGGCAGACAAAGGATTTCAACTGAAGAAAGGGTCTCTCTTTTCGAGTAGTAAGATGAGGAGGTAGCTATGCATTATTTGTCAGATTCCAGAGTGATTAAAAATATTCGCCAGGCAGGAGAAAGTCCCTCCAAGGACGATTAGATGCATAGATGTATGATTCCTTCCTTCTTTCTTGAAATCAGTTTTACCTGAATTTGAGGGCAGGTCAGGAATTGAAAATATTTGGATTCTCTGCGTAATCTGGCCCCACATTGTGGAATTTTTCCCGGATATTATGGGCTTTGAACGTAAAGAAACTTCTCTCCAAGATTGGCTGAACAATGAATGGTGGAGGAGGATGCCATCCTTTCTTGGTGGAGGGGGCATGGAAGGGACTTTCTTCAGGTGAAAAGCCCTTCCTCTACATTGAAACGGCCACAATGTGGGGCCAGTCAATGCATAGAATACACATTTCCTCAATTCCAGAACTGCACCACCACTAAGTTAAACGCAGCATTAACAAAGAAGTTAGGAATCATACATCTAGGTACAAGATTTCGACTGGAAGAATATCCTTTTCATGACTGGCGGAACCATGGATGGTGGTATACTCCTTTTGGTAGTTTCTATTTTAGAAGAAGGGTACTGAAGATCAGGAAATGAAGGAACGTTTGTTCTTTACAAGTTCTATACACACCTTTTTTCCTTTTCACGTACACCAAGGTATTTTCAACCGTCGGAAATATGTCTCTTTAGTAGCAGTAGCTTGAAGGGATGGCTGTGCATTATGTTTCTAAATCTAGGCTTATCAGTACTTGTTCGCGAGGTGACATAAAGTCCCTCCATTGGTTATTATTTGCATAGATGTCTGATACTTTCTTTCTTTTTTGATGATGAGTTTACATGAACCTTAGCACAGGTGAGGAATTGATAATATGGGAATTCAATGCAGTGTTTGGCCCCACGTTGTGGCCTTACGCCGAAAGAGTAAGGGATTTTCACCCACATAAACTCCCTTCCATGTCTCGTTCAACCATGAAAGGAAGGTATCCTTGTCTTGTTTATTTCCGGCTCAGGAAAAGGGGATTAAAGATCAGGAAATGAGAAAATGTGCCTGCTTTGCAAAGGTTGTGCACACTTTTTCTCGTTTTTCAGGTAGAAAAAATCTTTTAGTGAAAAAGGTGTCTGTTTCCTAGTAGTAACATGTGGAGATGGACATAAATTATGTATCAGATTCCACAGTGATCAAAAAATGTTCGACAAGCATGAGAAAGCCCCTCCAAGGACGATTACATGCACAGATGTATGATTCCTTCCTTCTTTGTAATGCTAGTTTTGCATGAACATTAGTGCAGTTCGGGAACGGGTAATGTGGGTATTCTGTACGGTGTTTGGCCCCACATTTTGGCCTTTCCCCATTAGAGTTAGGGCTTTTCACGCAAGGAAAGTCCCTTCCATGTCTCGTTCAACCATCAAGTATGGTATCCTACTTTGGGTTTATTCTGCCTTAGGAAAGGGCATTAAAGTTGAGGAAATAAAGAAATGTGTCTTCTTTGCGATGCCTGTACACACTTTTTGTGTTTTCACAGGCAGAGAAAGGATTTCAACTGAAGAAATCGTCTCCTTTTTGAATAGTTAGATGAGAAGATGGGTATACATTATTTGTTAGATTCCAGAGTGATCAAAAATATTCGCCAGGCAAGAGAAAGTCCCTCTAAGGACGATTAGATGCATAGATGTATGATTCCTTCCTTCTTTCTTGTAATCAGTTTTACCTGAATTTGAGTGCAGGTCAGGAATTGAAAATATTTGGATTGTATCCGTAATCTGCCCCCGCATTGTGGAATTTTTCCTCTATAGTACGGGCTTTCAAAGTAAAGAAAATTCTCTCCATGACTGTCTGAACAATGAATGTTGGAGGTGGATGCCATTTTTTCTAGATGGAGAGAGACATGGAAGGGACTTTCTTCAGGTGGAAAGCCAGTCCACTACATGGAAACGGCCATAATGAGGGGCCAGACAATGCATAGAATACACATTTCCTCAGTTCCTGACCTGCACTACCACTCAGGTAAACGCAGCATTTACAATCAAGTTAGGAATCATACATCTAGGTACAAGCTTTGGACCTGAAGAAATCCTTTTCATGACTGGCCAAACGATGAATGGTGGTATCCTCCATTTTATTGTTTCTGGCTAAGCAGAAAACACGGATGGTCATCAAATGAAGACAAGTGTCTTCTTTGCAAGGTCTACACACACGTTTTGATCTTTTCAATATATCAAGGTACCTTCAACCGACGACAGTGTGTCTCTTTTGTGGTACTACCATGAAGAGATTTCTATGCATTATATGTCTGATTCTAGAATTATCAGAAACAATTCGCAAGGTGGAAAAAGTCCCTCCAATGAATATTAGTTGAATATGTGTATCATTCTTTCCTTTTTTTTTGAAAATAGGTTTCCATGAACATTAGTGCAGGTGAGGAATTAATATCATGGGAATTCTATGAGGTGTTTGGCCCCACTTTGTCGCCCTTCCCCAGTAGAGGAAGGGCATTTCTCCTGAAGAAATTCCCTTCAACGCATCATTGAATCATGAAATGGGGTATCCTACTATTGGTTTATTATTTCTTAAGAAAAGGGCATTAAATTTCAGGAATTGAAGAAATGTGCCTTCTTTGCAATGACTGTATACACTTTTGCTACTTGTATAGGTAGACAAGGATTTTCAACTGAAGAAAATTTCTCTCTTTTCAAGTAGTAACCTGAAGAGATGGCTATATATTGTTTCTCAGATTCCAGAGTGATCAAAAAAGGTTTGCCAACTAGGAGAAAGTCCATTCAAGGGCGATCATATGCATAGATGTATGATGCCTTCATCTTTCTTGAAGCTATTTTTCCCTAAATGGGAGTGCATGTCAGGAACTGAAAAAATGTGTATTCTACGCATAATCTGGGCCCACGTTGTGGAAATTTTCCTGTGCGGTATGGGCTTTTGACGTAAAGAAAATCCTCTCCAAAACTGGCTGAACCATGAATGGTGCAGGAGGATACCATTCTTTCACGGTAGAGGGAGTCATGGAAGGGACTTTATTCACGTGACAACCGTTTGCTCTATACAGAAACGGTCACAATGAGGGGCAAGAGAACACACCGAATACACATTTTCTCAAATACTGACCTGCACTGACATTCAGGTAAAGATGGTGTCAACAAAAAAGTAAGGAATCATGCATCTATGTACGAGCTTTTGACCTGAAGAAAATCCTTTTCCTAGTTGGCTGAACCATTAATGGGGGTATCCTCCTTTTGGTTGTTTCTATTTTAGCAGAAGGGCACTGAAGGTCAGGAAATGAAGAAACGTGTGTTCTTTAAAAGGTCTATACACACCTTTTCTCCTTTTCACGTATACCAAGGTGTTTTCAACCGACGGAAAAGTGTCTCTTTTGTAGCAGTAGCTTGAAGAGATGGCTGTGCATTATGTGTCTAAATCTGGACTTATCTGTACTTGTTCGCGTGGCGGCATAAAGTCCGTCCATTGATTATTAGTTGCATAGATGTATGATTCTTTTCTTCTTTTTTGATGCTAAGTTCACATGAACCTGAACACAGGTATGGAATTGATAATATGGAAAATCTATGCGGTGCTTGGCCCCACGTTGTGGCCTTTCTCCGGTAGACTAAGGGCTTTTCACAAGAATAAATTCCCTTCCATGTCTCATTCAACCATGAAAGAAAGGTATCCTATTCTTGGTTGTTTCTGTCTCAGGAAAAGTGGATTAAAGATCAGGAAATGAGGAAATGTGCTTTCTTTGCAATGTTTGTGCACACTTTTTGTCGTTTTTAATGTCGAAAAAATCTTCTACTGAAAAAGGTGTCCGTTTCCTAATAGTAACATGTGGAGATGGACATGAAGTATATGTCAGATTCCAGAGAGATCAAAAAATGTTCGTCAACGATGAGAAAGTCCCTCAAAGGACGATTAGATGCACAGATGTATGATTCCTTCCTTCTTTTTTAATGCAAGTTTTGCATTAATATTAGTGCAGTTCAGGAACGGATAATATGACTATTCTGTATGGTGTTTGGCCCCGCATTGTGGCCTTTCCCCGGTAGAGTTAGGGCTTTTCACGTTAGGAAAGTCCCTTCCATGTTTCGTTCAACCATCAAATTATGGTATCCTACTTTTGGTTGATTCTGTCTTAGGAAAGGGCATTAAAGTTGAGGAAATAAAGATATGTGTCTTCTTTGCGATGCCTGTACACATTTTTTGTCCTTTTACAGGCAGACAAAGGATTCCAACTGAAGAAAGTGTCTCTCTTTTCGAATAGTAAAATGAGGAGATGGCTATGCATTATTTGTCAGATTCCAGAGTGATCAAAAATATTCGCCAGGCAGGAGAAAGTCCCTCCAAGGACGATTAGATGTATAGATTTATGATTCCTTCCTTCTTTCTTGAAATCAGTTTTACCTGAATTGGAGTGCAGGTCAGGAATTGAAAATATTTGATTCTCTGAGTAATCTGGCCCCACATTGTGGAATTTTTCCCGCATAATATGGGCTTTGAACGTGAAGAAAATCCTCTCCATGACTGGCTGAACAATGAATGATGGAGGAGGATTCCATCCTTTCTTTGTTGAGGGAGACATGGAAGGGACTTTCTTCAGGAGAAAAGCCCTTCCTCTACATTGGAACGGCCACAATGAGGGTTCACACAATACATAGAATACACATTTCCTCAATTCCTGACCTGCACTACCACTCAGGTAAATGCAGCATTAACAAAGAAGTTTGGAATCATACATCTAGGTAAAAGCTTTTGACCAGAAGAAAATCCTTTTCATGACTGGTGGAATCATGGATGGTGGAATCCTCCTTTTTGTTTTTTCTACCTTAGCATCAGGGTACGAATGTTCATCAAATGAAAACAAGTATCTTCTTTGCAAGGTCTATACACACGTTTTGACCTTTTCAAATATATCAAGGTACCTTCAACCGAAGACAGTGTGTTTTTTTTGTAGTAGTACCTTGAAGAGATTTCTGTGCCCTATATGTCTCATTCTAGAATTATCAAATACAGTTAGCAAGGCAAAAAAAGTCCCTCCAATGTGTATTACTTGAATATGTGTATGACTCTTTGCCTTTCATTGATATTAGGTTTACATGAAATTAGTGCAGGTGAGGAATTGATAACATGGGAATTCTATGCAGGGTTTGACCCCAAGTTTGTGGCCTTTCGCCAGTAAAGTAAGGGATTTTCAGCCAAATAAAGTCCCTTCCATGTCTCGTTCCACCATGAAAGGAAGGTATTCTAATCTTGGTTGTTTCCGGCTCAAGAAAAGGGGATTAAAGATCAGGAAATGAGGAAATCTTCCTTCTTTGCAATGGTTGTGCACGCTTTTTGTCGTTTTGCAGGTTGAAAAAATCTTCTACGGAAAAAGGTGTCTGTTTCCTAGTAGTAACATGTGAAGATGGACATTAATTATATGTCAGATTCCAGAGTGATCAAAAAATGTTCGGCAATCATGAGAAAGTTGCTCCAAGGAAGATTAGATGCACAGATGTATGATTTCTTCTTTCTTTTTTAATGCTAGATTTGCATGAACATTAGTGCAGTTCAGGAATGGATAATATGGCTATTCTGTACGGTGTTTGGCCACGCATTGTTTCCTTTCCCAGGTAGAGTTAGGGCTTTCCACGTGAGGAAAGTCCCTTCCATGTCTCGTTCAACCATCAAAGTATGGTATCCTACTTTGGGTTGATTCTGTCTTAGGAAAATGCATTAAAGTTGAGGAAATAAAGAAATGTGTCTTCTTTGCGATGGCTGTACACCCTTTTTGTCCTTTCACAGGCAGACAAAGGATTTCAAATGAAGAAAGTATGTCTCTTTTCGATTAGGAAAATGAGGGGATGGCTATGCAGTATTTGTTAGATTCCAGAGTGATCAAAAATTTTCGCCAGGCAGGAGAAAGTCCCTCCAAGGACGATTAGATGAATAGATGTACGATTCCTTCCTTCTTTCTTGAAAACACTTTCACCTTAATTGGAGAGCAGGTCAGGAATTGAAAATATTTGGATTCTCTGCGTAATCTGGCCCCACATTGTGGAAATTTTCCCGGATATTATGGGCTTTGAACGTAAAGAAAATCCTCTCAGAGAGTGGCTGAACCATGAATGGTGCAGGAGGACACCATTCTTTCACGGTGGAGGGAGTCATGGAAGAGACTTTATTCAAGTGAAAAGCATTTGCTCTATACTGAAACGGTCACAATGAGGGGCCTGACAACGCACAGAATACACATATTCTAAATTACTGACCTGCACTTCCATTCAGGTAAAGATACCATCAACAAAGAAGTAAGGAATCATGCATCTATATATGAGCTTTTGACCTGAAGAAAATCCTCTTCAGGATTGGCTGAACCATTAATGGTGATATCCTCCCTTTGGTTGTTTCTATGTTACTAGAAGGGCACTGAAGGTCAGGAAATGAAGAAACGAGTGTTCTTTACAAGGTCTATACACACCTTTTGTCCTTTACACGTATACCAAGGAATTTTCAACCTACGGTACTTTGTCTCTTTTGTAGCAGTGGCTTGAAGAGATGGCTGTGCATTATGTGTCTAAATATTGACTTTTCAGTACTTGTCCGTGAGGCAGCATAAAGTCCCTCCATTGATTATTAGTTGCATAGATGTATGATACTTTCCTTCTTTTTTGATACTAAGTTCACATGAACCTTAGCGTAGGTATGGAATTGATGATATGGGAAATCTATGGAGTGTTCGGCCGCACGTTTGTGGCCTTTCACCGGTAGAGTAAGGGATTTTCACCCAAATAAAGTCCCTTCCATGTCTCGTTCAAACATGAAAGAAAGGTATCTTAGTCTTGGTTGTTTCCGGGGCAGTAAAAGGGGATTAAAGATCAGGAAATGAGGAAATATGCCGTCTTTGCAATGGTGGTGCACACTTTTTGTCGTTTTTCATGTCGCAAAAATCTTCTACTGAAAAAGGTGTTTGTTTCCTAGTAGTAACATGTGGAGATCGACATAAATTATATGTCAGATTCCAGAGTGATCAAAAAATGTTCGCCAAACATCAGAAAGTCCCTCCAAGGACGATTAGATGAACAGATGGTATGATTCCTTCCTTCTTTTTTAATGCTAGGTTTACATGAACATTAGTGCATTTCAGGAACGGATAATATGGCTATTCTGTATGGTGTTTGGCCCCGCATTTTGGTGTTTCACAGATAGAGTTAGAACTTTTCACGTGAGGAAAGTCCCTTCCATGTTTCATTCAACCATCAAAGGTTGGTATCCTACTTTCGGTGGATTCTGTCTTAGGAAAGGGCATTAAAGTTGAGGAAATAAAGAAATGTGTCTTCTTTGCGATGTGTGTACATATTTTTGTCCTTTTACAGGCAGACAAAGGATTTCAACTGAAGAACGTGTCTCTCTTTTCGAGTAGTAATATGAGGAGATGGCTATGCATTATTTGTCAGATTCCAGAGTGATCAAAAATATTCGACAGGCAGGAGAAAGTCCCTCCAAGGACGGTTAGATGAATAGATGTATGATTCCTTACTTCTTTCTTGAAATTAGTTTTGCCTGAATTGAAGTGCAGGCCAGGAATTGAAAATATTTGGATTCTCGGCATAATCTGGCCCCACATTGTGGAATTTTTCCCGTATAATATGGGCTTGGAACGTGAAGAAAATCCTCTCCATGACTGGCTGAACAATGATTGGTTGAGGAGGATGATATTCTTTCTTGGTGGATGGAGACATGGAAGGGACTTTCTTCAGGAGAAAAGCCCTTCCTCTACATTGAAACGGCCACAATGAGGGGTCAGACAATGCATAGAATACACATTTCCTCAATTTCTAACCTGCTCTACCACTCAGGTAAACTCAGCATTAACAAAGAAGTTAATAATCATCCATCTAGGTACAAGCTTTTTACCTGAAGAAAATCCTTTTCATGACTGGCGGAACCATGGATGGTGGTATCCCACTTTTTCTTGTTTCTAGCTTAGCAGAAGGGCACGGATGGTCATCAAATGAAGACAAGTGTTGTTTTTGGTAGGTCTATACTCACGTTTTAACCTTTTCCAGTATATCAAGGTACCTTCAACTGACGACAGTGTGTCTCTTTTATAGTACTACCTTGAAGAGATTTCTATGCACTATATGACTGATTCTAGAATTATCAGAAACAGTTCGCAAGGTGGAAAAAGTACCTCCAATGAGTATTAGTTGAATATGTGTATGATTCTTTCCTTTTTTTTTATAATAGGTTTACATGACCATTAGTGCAGGTGAGGACTTGATAACATGGGAATTCTATGAGGTGTTTGGCCCCATATTGTGGCCCTTCCCGGGGAGCGGAAACGCTTTTCTCCTGAAGAAATTCCCTTCCACGTCTCATTCAACCATGAAAGGTGGTATCCTACGCTTGATTGATTATGGCTTAAGAAAAGAACATTAAAGTTCAGGAATTGAAGAAATGTGCGTTCTTTGCAATGACTGTATACACTTTTGGTACTTTTATAGGTAGACAAGGATTTTTAACTGAAGAAAATTTCTCTCTTTTCGACTAGTAACATGAGGAGATGGCTATGTATTGTTTGTCAGATTCCAGAGTGATCAAAAAAGTTTGCCAGGCAGGAGAAAGTACATCCTATGGCGATTACATGCATAGATGTATGATTCCTTCCATCTTTTTTGAAGTTAATTTTCCCTGAATGGGAGTGCAGGTCTGGAACTGAAAAAATGTGTATTCTATTCATAATCTGGGCCCACGTTGTGCAATTTTCCCTGTACAGTATGGGCTTTTGACGTAAAGAAAATCCTCTCCAACACTGGCGGAACCATGAATGGTGCAGGAGAACACCAACCTTTCATGGTGGAGGGAGTCACGGAAGGAACTTTCTTCACGTGACAAGCATTTCCTCTATACTGAAACGGTCACAATGAGGGGACAGACAACGCACAGAATACACATTTTCTCAATTACTCACCTGCACTGACATTCAGGTAAAGATACCGTCAACAAAGAAGTATGGAATCATGTATCTATGTATGAGTTTTTCACCTGAAGAAAATCCTTTTCATGGTTGGCCGAACCATTAATGGTGGTATCCTCCTTTTGGTTGTTTCTATTTTAGCAGAAGGGCACTGAAGGTCAGGAAATGAAGAAACGTGTGTTCTTTACAAGGTCTATACATACCTTTTGTTCCTTTCAAGTATACCAAGGTGTTTTCAATCGACAGAAAAATGTCTCTTTTGTATCAGCAGCTTGAAGAGATGGCTGTGCATTATGTGTCTAAATCTAGTCTTATCAGTACTTGTTCGCGTGGTGTCATAAAGTCGGTCCATTGATTATCAGTTGCATAGATGTATGATACTTTCCTTCTTTTTCGATGTTAAGTGTACATGAACCTCAGCGCAGGTGAGGAATTGATAATATGGGAATTCTATGCGGTGTTTGGCCCCACGTTGTGGCCTTCCGCCTGTAGAGTAAGGGCTTTTACCCCAAATAAAGTCCATTCCATGTCTCGGTCAACCATGAGAGGAAGGTATCCTAGTCTTTGTTGTTTCAGGCTCAGGAAAGGGGATTAAAGATCAGGAAATTAGGAAATGTGCCTCCTTTGCAATAGTTTTGCACACTTTTTGTCGTTTTGCAGGTTGAAAAAATCGTCTCCTGAAAAAGGTGTTTGTTTCCTTGTAGTAACATGTGGAGATGGACATGAATTATATATCAAATTCCAAAGTGATCAAAAAATGTTCGTCAAGCATGAGAAAGTCCCTCCAAGGACGATTAGATACACAGATGTATGATTCCTTCATCCTTTTTAATGCTAGGTTTACATGAACATTAGTGCAGTTCAGGAACGAATAACAGGGCTATTCTGTACGGTGTTTGGCCCCGCATTTTGGTCTTTCCCCGCTAGAGTTAGGGCTTTTCACGTGAGGAAAGTCCCTTTCATGTTTCATTCAACGGTCAAAGTATGGTATCCTACTTTGGGGTGATTCTGTCTTAGGAAAGGGAATTAAAGTTGAGGTAATAAAGAAATGTGTCTTCTTTCCGATGCCTGTACACATTTTTGTCCTTTTACAGGCATACCAAGGATTTCAACTGAAGAAAGTGTCTCTCCTTACGAGTAGTAATATGAGGAGATGGCTATGCATTATTTGTCAGACTCCAGAGTGATCAAAAATTTTCGCCAGGCAGGAGAAAGTCCGTCCAAGGACGATTAGACGAATAGATGTATGATTCCTTCCTTCTTTCTTGAAATTACTTTTACCTGAATTGGAGTGCAGGCCAGGAATTGAAAATATTTGGATTCTCGGCGTAATCTGGCCCCACGTGGTGGAATTTTTCCCGTATAATATGGGCTTGGAACGTGAAGAAAATCCTCTCTATGACTGGCTGAACAACGAATGGTGGAGGAGGATGATATCCTTTCTTGGTGGAGGGAGACATGGAAGGGACTTTCTTCAGGAGAAAAGCCCTTCCTCTACATTGAAACGGCCACAATGAGGAGTCAGATAATGCATAGAATACACATTTCCTCAATTTCTGACCTGCACTATCACTCAGGTAAACGCAGCATTAACAAAGAAGTTAATAATCATCCATCTAATTACAAGCTTTTTACCTGAAGAAAAACCTTTTCATTACTGGTGGACCCATGAATGGTGGTATCCTACTTTTTCTCGTTTCTAGCTTAGCAGAAGGCCACGGATGGTCATGAAATGAAGACAAGTGTTGTCTTTGCAAAGTCTATACTTACGTTTTGACCTTTTCCAGTATATCAAGGTACCTTCAAACGACGACAGTGTGTCTCTTTTATAGTACTACCTTGAAGAGATTTCTGTGCACTATATGTCTGATTCTAGAATTATCAGAAAGAGTTCGCAAGGAGGAAAAAGTACCTCCATTGATTATTAGTTGCATTGATGTATGATTCTTTCCTTCTTTTTCGATGCTAAGTGTACATGAACCCAGCGCAGGTGAGGAATTGATAATATGGGAATTCTATGCGGTGTTTGGCCCCACATTGTGGCCCTTCCCCGGGAGAGGATGGGCTTTTCTCCTGAATAAATTCCCTTCCACGTCTCATTCAACCATGAAAGGTAGTATCCTACGCTTGGTTGATTATGGTTTAAGAAAAGGGCATTGAAGTTCAGGAATTGAATAAATGTGCGTCCTTTGCAATGACTGTATACACTTTTGGTACTTTTCTAGGTAGACAAGGATTTTCAACTGAAGAAAATTTCTCTCTTTTCGACTAGTAACATGAGGAGATGGCTATGTATTGTTTGTCTGATTCCAGAGTCATCAAAAAAGGTTTGCCAGGCAGGAGAAAGTCCATCCAAGGGCGATTATATGCATAGATGTATGATTCCTTCCATCTTTCTTGAAGTTAATTTTCCCTGAATGGGAGTGCAGGTCTGGAACTGTAAAAATGTGTATTCTACTCATAATCTGTGCCCACGTGGTGGAATTTTCCCTGTGCAGTATGGGCTTTTGACGTAAAGAAAATCCTCTCCAAGACTGGTTGAACCATGAATGGTGCAGGAGGACACAAACCTTTCATCATGGTGGGAGTCACGGACGGAAAATTCTTCACGTGACAAGCATTTCCTCTATACTGAAACCGTTACAATGAGGGGACAGACAATGCACAGAATACACATTTTCTCAATTACTGACCTGCACTGACATTCAGGTAAAGATAGCGTCAACAAAGAAGTAAGGAATCATGTATCTATGTATGAGTTTTGACATGAAAAAAATCCTTTTCATGGTTGGTTGAAACATTAACGGTGGTATCCTCCTTTTGGTTGTTTCTATTTTAGCAGAAGGGCACTGAAGGTCGGGAAATGAAGAAATGTGTGCTCTTTAAAAGGTCTATACACACGTTTTGTCCATTACACGTATACCAAGGTATATTCAACCGACAGAAAAATGTCTCTTTTGTATCAGTAACTTGAAGAGATGACTGTGCATTATGTGTCTAAATCTAGTCTTATCAGTACTTGTTAGCGGGGCGGCATAAAGTCTGTCCATTGATTATTACTTGCATAGATGTATGATACTTTCCTTCTTTTTCGATGCTAAGTGTAGATGAAGCTCAGCGCATGTGAGGAATTGATAATATGGGAATTTTATGCGGTGTTTGGCCCCACGTTGTGGCCTTTCACCTGTAGAGTATGGGCTTTTACTCTGAATAAAGTCCCTTCCATGTCTCGTCAAACCATGAGAGGAAGGTATCCTAGTCTTGGTTGTTTCCGGCTCAGGAAAAAGGGATTAAAGATCAGGAAATGAGGAAATGTGCCTTCTTTGCAATGGTTGTGCACACTTTTTGTGGTTTTGCAGGTTGAAAAAATGTTCTGCTGAAAAAGGTGTTTGTT
>JAQQSW010001642.1:0-16915 GCA_028646575.1 Pseudocheirus occidentalis
GGAGGAGGGCATAAAAGGGAACAGATTGTGGGAGGGGTCTTACAGTGTGATCAATGTTCTGGGCTGGGGGGTAGGGACAAAAAGGGGAGAAAATTTGTAACTCAAAACCTTGTGGAAATGAATGATATAACCAAGAAAATAAATTGAGATTAAAAAAAAAGAGGGATTGAGGTAGACTTCTTATAGAAGAGGGGATTTTAGTTGGGACTTAAAGGAAGCCAGGGAAATTAGTAAGTACATTTGAGTAGAGAGAGAAAGCATTCCAGGAATGAGAGACAGCTGGAGAAAATGACCAGAGTTAAGAGATGGAAGGTTTTGTTCATAGAACACCAGGTGGCCAGTGTCACTGGACCCAAGAGTATATGAAGAACTTTGAATGGCAAACAAAGTAATTTTTATTTAAATTTTATTTAAAGTAATTTTATTTAAAGTAAATTTTATTTAAAGTATTTATTTTATGCTTAAATACAAAAAGACAAAAAAGGAGAACATTTTCTTGTACACAGCACAACATAAAAAGAGGATTCAATATAAAACCATGAATTTCCATTTCACACTGTTTACTTTTTGGAAAAATATATAATAAATACTATATACCATTTTCAAAACTATCCTGCTCTTCTGTGCTTCCTTCTAAGTTTTCTTTTGTTCTTTACTGTACACTTTTTATTTTTTTTCTTCCTATCCTGGCCTAGAAAAGGTTACCATTAGACACAAATATGTGTGTATACACATATACGTATATTTGCATGTATATATATGTACATATATATGTAAAACCATATTATATAGACTTTTATTTACAAAATCTCTCTTTATAGGTAATAGAGTATTTTGTATTTTACATTGGAGACAATAGGAAACCACTGGAGTTTATTGGGTTGAGGGGTGACATGAATCAGACATGTGTTTTAAGAAAATTACTTTGGCAGCTGAATGGAGTATGGAATGGAGTGGGAAGAAACATGATGCAAGCCAATAGCCCAGCAGCTATTGCAATAGTCCAGATGTGAGGTAAAAAGGGTGCACCAGGGTTGGGGTACTGTGAGAGTAGAGGACTTATCCAAGAGATGCTCCAGAGGTGAAATAGACTAGAGAGACTGGGAAGGTGAAATAGATAAAAAAAAAAGGCTATAGAGGTGAAACAGACAAAAGATACTGTGGAAGTGAAATAGATTAGAGAGGCCCTGGAAGGTTAAATAGACAAAAGATGCTGGAGAGGTGAAATAGACAAGAGATGCTGGAAAAGTGAAATAGAGGAGAGAGAGAGAGAGAGAGAGAGAGAGACTGTGGAGTGAAGTAGACAATAGGCTGCAGAGGTGGAATAGACAAGAGAGGCTGTGGAAGTGAAATAGACAAGAGAGGCTGGGAAGGTAAAATAGAGAAGAAATTCATAGTAAAATAGACAAGAGATGCTGGGGAGGTAAAACAGACAAAAAGGCTAGAGAGGTGAAACAGGTCTTAGCAACAGCTTGGATATGGGGGGGGGGGCGGGTGAGAGAGAAGGAGAAGTTCAGGATGACTCCTTGGTTGGGAAGACTTAGAGGACTGGAAGGATGGTATTATCCTTCACAGTAATATAGAAGTTAGGAGAAGAGGAGGGGTTTAGGGAAGATGATAATGAGTTCTCTTTTGGTCACACCAAGTTTAAGATGGCTGCTGGATCTCCACTTTGAGATATCTGAAAGGCAGTTGGAGATGCAAGATTGGAAATTAACAGAGAGGTTAGGGCAGGATAGTTAGGTAAGAAAATCATAGGCATGGAGATGGTAAATTAAACCCACAGGAGCTGATGAGCTTACTAAGTGACATAGCATAGAGCAGCAGTTCTCAACCTGTGGGTTATGTTCAATTTGTAACAATGGAAATACATCCTGGGGCAGTGAACAGAACACAGGCCCTGGAGTCAGAAGGACCTGAGTTCAAATTCAGCCTCAGACACTTAACCCAAAAACTAGCTGTGTGACCATGAGCAAGTCACTTAGCCCCAATTGCCCTCCAAAAATAAAAATTTAAAAAACACATCCTGCGTATCAGATATTTACATTACAATTCATAACAGCAGCAAAATTACAGTTATGAAGTGGCAATGAAAATAATTTTATGGTTGGGAGTCACCACAACATGAGGAACTATATTAAAGGGTCATGGCATTAAGAAGGTTGAGAACCACTGTCATAGAGGGAGAAGGGAAGAGAGCCCAGGACTGAACTCTGTGAGCACCTATGATTACAGGATTTGACTTGGATGAAGATCCAGCAAAGGAGACAGAGAAAGAAGGAACATTCAGAGAATGTCAGGAGAACGAGGAGAGAGTAGAGTCCTGAAAACCTAGAGAGAAGAAAATATCAAGGAGGAGAGAGAGACTGACAGTACCAAAGGCTGCAAGGAGGTCAAGGAGAATGAAAATTGAGAAAAGGTTATTGGATTTGGCAGCTAAGGCGTCATTAGTAACTTGGGAGAGAGCAGTTTCAGTGGAATGATGTTAGGAGCCAGATTATAAGAAGTTAAGAAGAGAGTGAAAAGGAGAAAAAGTGGAGGCATCTCTTATACATGATCTTTTCAAGAAGCTTAATTAGGAAGGACAAAGGAGATATAGGACAATAGTAGGGATAGAAGGATCAACTGAGGGTTTTTGTCAGGATGGGAGAGACATGGGCATGTTTATATGCAATAGGGTAGGAGCCAGGGAAAGCATGAGCATGACAGAGGGGGCAGTCTTTTGGAGGAGACCCAGTAAGATGGGATTGCTTAAAAAAGCAAAGGGGTCAGTCTTGGTAAGGAGTAAAGTCACTTGATCATGTGAGAAAGAGATGAAAGAAGAGAGACAGAAGGGACCTGAGTGACAGGAGATGAGGAAGAGGGGAGATGAAGAGGTTCATGGTTTTTTCTGTAAAATATGAGACAAAGTTCTCAAGGGAGAGAGTGGGGAGAGAGGGAACCATGGAAAGTTTGAGGAGGGATCAAAAGGTTTGGAAAGGCCTTTGTGGAGACTGGGATAGTGAGTTGATAAGGGAAATATACTAGGATTGCCTAGCAGCAGTGAGGGCCCAGTTGAGTTTATATAACATAAATTTGTAGTAGACACTGGGAGAATTGTTGCCTTCAGTAGCATGTGTGTAGCAGCAAGGATGATGAAATGGTGGGACTGATCCAAGATTGAGGCTTGGCTAAGCATAGTTGGTAATATAAGGGGGCTAGGGATCCAATAGAAGACAGTGTAGAGTTGAATTGGTTTACCAAAGAGTCGAGATAGGGAGAAGAGGAAAAAGTGGTTAATGCAGGGGAGATGCCTTGAGAGAGAATGGAGGGGTCAAGGGATGAGAGATCATGGTGCATGTGAAGACTAGGGTTATGTAAGGAGAAGCAGAAGGCGAGGTTAGCAACCAATAGAGTATGGCCAGATAAGAATTTTTCAGAATTCTTGTGCATAGAAGTGCATTTGTGGGTAATGGCAAGACAGATAGTTGACCATCTTTGTATGTGTCTGAGCTGGAGTGGAGTAGTTCATGGGAAGTGACTAAGTTAAGGAGCTGAGCCATTACTGTGTTTGAGGGAGTCTCCGTATGTATATGGAAATCCCTAGGTATTATAGCAAGAATGGGAAAGGTGAGAAAATTGTGAGCCAGGTACCAGTCTCATCAAGGAAGGAAGGGGAGTGACTCTGAGGCCTGTAAACAAGGACTACCAGGATTTTGATTGAGTGGTAGATATAAATTTGCGTGACTTCCAAAGGAAAAGAGGTTACTAGATGGTGGAATTAGGGGGAGAATCTGGAAACAACAACAAGGAGCAAGGAAAGCCAACTTCCCAGAGCTTCATTTCCTCAACTTTTTGCTTAAAAAAACTGACCCTGATTTCTCTTGGGGCCAGAGATCTGTGGAGTCCTTAGGGCTCCAGATCTCATGTTATTTACAAGGTTCACTGACTCCTGGTTCACAGCCTTAATGGCCACTTGGGGGTTAGAGAAGGAGTAAAAGCCTGTTTGGAAGCCTGCCTCTCCTAGGAGTGCTGGTAGGGGTAAAGTCCAGCCAGGTTGCAGGGCAGAGGTCCACATTAGCTCATTCGCCTGCCTGAAGGTTTTCCTGTCACTTTAGAATGAGAAAGAAAAAGGGGTATCACTCTGAGAAGGGGCACAGGGATCCAGCAGCTCTCCTTGGGCCCTGGTTCAGGTCCACTTTACTCATCTTCTCTTGTCCTAAGACCCAGGTCAGCTGGGCAATCATTCACTAAGCCTGTAGGCGCTCTCCTCTCTGAACAGTGGCTTATCAGCCCTAACCACCTTTGACCCACGTGACGAAGAGACCGCCCTTTCCTGCCTTCCTCCCCCTGGCTTGCCCAGGGCATCAGGTTCTGAGCTTTCGCAGGCAGCTCCCACCCAGACACCCCAGCACCATGTTCTCCCTTACCTCCTGGCTCCCTTCACTGGCTTCCTTGGACTGGGGCTCCAGCTTACTGGACTCCTTCCTGCAAGGTAAGTTGCCCATTCCCTATCCTCATCTCCCAGGATCTACCCTAGCTCCCTGAATTGCCAAAGTGTCCTCCCCAACCTTCTCCAACTCTCTGGGCTCCTCCCCCAGGCTTTCTCCATTCCTCCCCCTCTATCTGTGTCTCTGCCAGACCCCTGGGTTACCCCCATCCCTTCCCATCTCTCTGTATAATTCAGAGGTACTTCACCTAACCTTTTGTGTGGCACAGACCCCTTCAACATTTTGGTGAAGCTTGTGGACTCCTTCTCAGAAGAATGCTTTGAAATGAACAAAATAAAATGCATGTGACTACTAAGGGCTACAACTGTATTTCAATACAGTTATTTTTTTTTAAAAAAGCTTATGGACCCTTGTTAAATCTATTGCAGCTGCCTGGGGTACCATCTCTGTGCCTCTTCCTAGTGCTTTGGGCTTCCCTGGGGTCAGCCATTCTCAATCTGTGGGTTACGTTCAATTTGTAACAATGAAAATACATCCTGCATATCAAATATTTACATTATGATTCATAACAGTAGCAAAATTACAGTTATGAAGTAGCAACGAAAATAATTTTATGGTTGGGGGGTCACCACAACATGAGGAACTGTATTAAAGGGTCGCGGCATTAGGAAGGTTGAGAACCACTGCCCTAGGTCTTTGTAATTCCTCTGTCCTTTTGGCTCCCCCATGCCTCCACATCTCCCTAGAGTCCCTTCCTGTGTCTACAACTCCCTAGGGTCCCCCCCAAACCCTCTGAATCTCCCTAAGGTTCCACTATGTCTCTCTTAGCTCCCCAGGTTCTTCTGAGCTGCCTCTCCTCCAGCCTCTGTCCATCTCCTTCTTGGACCCCCCTCCCCCACTTCAACCCTCATTCCTGAATCTCTTCCTCACTTCCAGAGGCAAGTTCTCTTCTCCCCAGCTGCCCCATCTTTGCCTTGTCCTGTTCCCCATCTATATCCTCTGGTCCTTTTATGTCCCACCTCCTTCTTCCCCCACCTTACTCCTTCCTCACTGCTTTCCTGAAATCTCTTCTTCCCTTTCCCTGGGGGAGCTTTCTAGGGCTGAATGGCATTGTCTCTCCCCTCTCTCAGGCCTGATTGGAGCCTGTGGAGTCTCTGTTCTTGGCAGCTTCATGAAAATCTATTTCTTCATCTGTTGTGTGAAGTGAGTGACGTGTTCTTGTCTTCCCCCTTCCTCCTATCTCTCTGAACTGAGGGCTAGGTTGGGCTGAAGTAGAAGGAATCCCAGGGGAACAGGGGAGCCCCGACTTATCTGATAGATATACATCCCAGGAAAGAGTTGGATTACTGAGTTTCTCTCTGGACTCCAGATTTTCCTATTTTAAAAATTAAGTTATTTGTCTCAGGGGTCCCTGAATCCCTTTCCAATACTCTCTGGGCTGTAAACTGATCCAGGGCCTGAGCTTTACTCTTCTGACATTCTGTGCTTCAAAGGCTCTGACTATCTGTGGTTCTGTGGGTCCCTGAGGGGAGGTCTAATGTTTAAACTGCTACCCCATGAGCTCTCCCTGGTTCCCTCCCACAGTGATCCCAAGAAAAAGAAGGAAAAGGAGCACCTGCTTTCCCAGTGGACCCTGCTGGAGCCCCTGCACCTGATGGGGCTGACAGCCTTCCTCACTGTGGTTGGGGTCCGAGTGGCTGCCCTTGTTGTATTGGAGTTCTCACTCCGAGCTGTCTCTATGCTTCTGACCTTGAACAAGGTGAGACCAAGGGACTGAGAGTGGGGCAGGGGGCCTGCCCCACTACTGTTACTGACCTGACCGTATGCCCTGTAGTGTGGAGGGCACTGAAAGGGGGAAGGGAGAGAAGGGGAGGGGAGAACACAGCCTTCAGGAATCCAACCCCATCACTGGAGACTTGGGTCAAGCCTGACCCTGTAGGAAGATTCATGGAGGCCAACATCCTAGGATTCTGTCCAAAGACCTGACTATGCTGGTTATGCCAAACTGGCATGGTAGGGTCAGAACCTGACCCTGGGCTTGGGGCTGAAAAGACCAGTATGAGCAGCCTTTTAGGCTACGGTTCAGAGGTCACTCCCCTGCCTATACAACCTATGTGGAAGATATTTCACTTGCAAGTTTGGGGTAGAGGGACTGAGGTCCTAAATGGAAGAAGGTCATAAAGTAAGGAGAAATAGAGTGCCACTGGATGGGAACCCAGGGTACTCTGCCATTCCAGGTTCTAAGGGCCCTCTCTTGCTTGGACATCCTGAGATTCTTAGGTTCCAAGATTCTTTGGGTTTTTTTTTTTGGAGGCTTAAAGGTTTGAGATTCCACGGGGTGGGCCTTGATGCAGAAACCCCAGGCCTGAGCCACTGTCCTACCCCTCTTCTCTCCCCCCAAATCCAGGGTCCACTGGTCCCAGAGTTCCTCCGTCTGTTTCTTCTGTGCCAATATTCCCTGGGCTGCGGCCTGACCTGCGGCCTGAGCTTCCTGCTGGAGGGGGCCCCCCACCAGACCCTCAACTTGCTGCTCAGTCTGGGGCTAGCAGGGCTTCTAGCAAGTGGGGCCCAGCGCCTGTACCGCCACGTCTGCCACCTCTATGAACTGCACAGCCGGGAGCAGTACTGCGGAGTCTGCCTGACCCTGCTGGCCAAGTGGTACGACATCCCCACCCTGCTGGGCCGCACCCTACGTGTGGCCTTCCTGGTGGGTGATGTGGCAGCCGTGGCCCTCATCAACCGTGACTTCCTGACCACCTCAGAGGCTGTGCGCTTCTGGACTCCGCTTACCATCTGCTATACCTTGCTGGTCATCTACATGCAGGGTGAGGGGTCCTGGGCAGGGTCAGAGGCCAGGGAAGAAGGAAACCCAGGAAAAGATCTGCGTGGGGCACCATTGGGAAGAATATTATGGGTTCCAGGAACCTGTGGGGTTTGTCCAAAGACTGTGAAGAATAGGGGAGGGGAATTTCTGAGGGAATTCCTCAGGCAGTGAATCTTGGGACCACCAGAAGGGAACAGCAAGGACTGGGGAACAAGGAGAGTCCGTGAAAGGGGGAGCCTTGGGAAGATCCCTCCTGTGTGGGACATTAATCATCATCACCACTCTTTATCACTTTATGTTTTACGGTAGGGAACATTAATAACAATATCATTATTTATCGCTATTATTTTGACAGTGCTTTAAGGTTTATAAAGCATTTTACAATTGATCTTTACAACATCCCTGTGAAGTAGGAGCTATTATCCATCATCATTTTACAGATGAGGAAACTGAGTCAGCAAGCGGTTAAGTGACTTGGCCAGAGTCACACAGCTAGAGTCTAAGGCAGGACTTGAACTCTGGTCTTCCTGACTCCAAGTCCGGAATTCTACCCACTGAGCCACCTAGAGAGAGGTGACAGTGGATCGAAGCTACAGAGTGAGAAAGTATGGGGTGATCTGTCTAACGTGGGCCTTAGAAAGGTCAAGCAGTCTATAAAATGGCGATTACTTACAGCTCCTACCTCCCAGGGCTGCTGCCCAGGTTGAAGAAGACCACACGTGAAATACTTTGCAAGTAAATCTTAAAGCAATTTACATTTGAGCAATTGATATTACCCTAGGAGAAGAATATTTGGAAGGTGAATGAATCCTCTTTGTGGTTGGAAGCTGTGGGAGACCCATGTCGAGGCGAGCAGAGAATAGGGGGTTGAAAGAGGGAGTCACTCGCTGAGTGAGGAAAGCTGGGAAGTCATGGAGCCACAGAGAAAATGGGGAGGGGAGAAAGGGTGGGGGTGTCCTGGTTGGGACAGACGGTCACACTGTGCCCTTCACACAGAGGAGCAACGACACCATCCCAGCATGCAGAGCCAATACCAGACGGTGTTTGTGCGCATGGGTGGCCTCTTCATCCTCCTGCTGACCGTCGGCCGCTGGCTGGACCTCACGGGCGTCTTTATCTCCCTCCTTGGGGAACTCTGGTGCCTGGCTGGTTCTCAAGTCCTGCTTGACCTCTGTCAGAAGCAGGTAGAACCTGGGATCCCCCGCTCTCCAAAATCCTTCCATGGAGACCTCAAGTTTCGAATATTCCCCATGGCAATGATCAGCTGGGCAATGGGGGCAGATGAGGAATCTAGGACACTAAGGCTGGGGGTGGGGGAGATGGCAGGAGACCAGCCTAACATGCCCATCAATATGATACCACTGGATGAAGGTGCAATTCCCAAGGATTCAGAGCTGAAACTGAAAGGTTCTAGCCCAGGGCTGGGGAACCTGCAACCTTGAGGCCACATGTGGCCTTCTAGGTCCTTGGATGCAGTCTTTTGACTGAGTCCAAGTTTTACAGAACAAATCTTTTCATGATGAGGATTTGTTCTGTGAAGTTTGGATTCAGTCAAGGGCCACACTTGAGGACCTAGAGGGCCACGTGTGACCTTGAGGTCGCAGGTTCCCCACCCCTGGCCTAACCTGTAGGGTAATAGTTCTCAAATTATGGCCTCAGGATCTTTTTACACCCTTAAAAATTATTCAGGACCTCCCAAAGAACTTTGATTTATGTAGGTTATATCTATTGATACTTCCTGTATTGGAAATTAATACAGTGGTATTATTACCTTGAGATTATCATTGTTGTTTAGTTGTTTCAGTCGTATCTGACTGTCTGTGACCCCATTTGGGGTTTTCTTGGCAGAGATACTGGAGTGGTTTGTCACTTACTTCTCCAGCTCATTTTACAGCTGAGGAAACTGAGGCAAACAGGGTTAAGTGACTTGCCCAGGATCACACAGCTAGTAAGTATATGAGGCCAAATTTGAACCTTCTGACCCCAGGGCCGTTATTCTAGCCACTGAGCCACATAGCCGTCTTTGTCTTAGCGTTATTATAAAAATAATTTTGACCTCACGGACCCTCAACAGTCTCCAGATCACACTTTGAGAACTGCAGCTAGGCAGAAATCTCTGAAAGACCTAAGCTTAAATCCCAGAATGTTGGACTAAGGGGTCAGAAAGACCCGGGGCTCAGATTCAATATCAGATACTAACTGTGGGGCCCTATGCAAGTGACTTTACCTTTCCAAGCTTAACAATTTTCCCATCTGCTAAATAGGGTTGATGATACAACCACTTCAGTGGGCTATTGTGAGGTTTAAATGAGGTCTTATATTCAAAATTCCTAGAGACAGCCAGGTGGCATAATGGATAGAGCACAGGACTTGGAGTCAGGAAGACCTGGGTTCAAATCCAGCCTCAGATACTTACTAGCTATGTGACCCTGGGCAAGTCACTTCACCCTATTTTGTCCCTGTTTTCTCATCTATAAAATGAGCTGGAGAAGGAAATGGCAAACCACTGCAGTCTCTTTGCCAAGAAAATCCCAGGTAGAGCCATGAAGAGTTGGATATGACTGAACAACAGTCTATCTCACAGCATGGTTGTAGGACTTAGATGATGGATTATAAAGAGCTTTGCAAACATTCAGGTGCTTTCTATATACAGTAACTCTTATTATTCCTAGCATTAAAGGGAACTGTCTCTCCTTCATTCTCTCTTGCTCAGGATCTCTCCCAGATACCTTCTGTGGCAGCACCCAATCGATCAAAGCCAGAAGCTCAACCTCAGCCCCACCTCTCCAAAGATAAAGCCCATTCCTAAGACCAGGGCGGCAGAAGTGTGGGCTCTTCCAGGACCTGGAGCCCAACAAAGATTGACCTGCTGTGGGGGAGGTCTTAGAAGGACAGAGCTGAAGATGTAGCGCTGCTGGACAGGGCCATCCTGGGACCCTTCTGTGGTCCAGAAGGAAGGGGTTCTGTTGACCGGCGGAAAGGGCTCTTTGGAGATGGTGGAGTTTTAAAATCAGAACCAGACAGGATGGAGAGAAAGCCCAACTCAAACTTGGTGTTACGGTTCTTCTTGGATCAAGGTTAAGCTACTGATCTCATCCCCTGTTTACTCCTTTGGAAATGAGGAACTGGGGAGTTGACAGTCCTCGGTGGGGGGAAGGATCCTGTACCACCCTCTCTCTGGCCTACCTTCCCATAAGAAGTGCCATAAGAAATAAAATATTCAGACCCTTCCCACAATGCATTATCACAGAACACTTTCCAGCTCAAATGTTCTTAGAGACCATCTAGGGCAGGTGTGGGGAACCAAAATCCAAAGAGAGCAGATGACTTGTCCAAGGTTACGCAGCCAGTTGATGGAAGAGTAGAATTCAGAACCCACAGCTGGCTGCAGCGGGGGAGGATCTGAACCTGGACTTGAAAATCCCACCCTGGAAATGTGTGAGTAATGATAAGATAGGCATGGCCTGAGTATAATAATCATTTACAATGTACCCGACGCCGTGGGCAATACAAGTGAATCTCTGAGTTGGATTGGTCCTCAGTGGCTTCCTAGTCCAACGTCTGAGCACAATTCCCTTCTATAATACCTTAGACAACTATAATCCAGCTTTCACTTGAGAACCTCAAAGAATGAAGAATTCACCCCATTGCTTTGGGAGAGCTCTTATTGTCAGGAAATCTTCCAAAACCTCTGCCATTTCTACCTGTTGAGTCCTGTCCTTCCCTGGGGGTCAAGCAGAAACAGTTATAAGGAAAAACTCCATCATGGTAACTAACAGCTGTCCCAAAGTGGAGTCAGGGGGCCTCAATAGAGAATGGGGATCACCCTCTAGAAGACTCAAGATCAAGCCGTATGACTGGCTCCTTGGTCCAGTAGGTTGTAGAAGGAATTCTTGAACTAGATAACTGCTAAAGAAAGATCCTAGTAATTCAGAGGGTATCTGTGAAGTCAAACCGAAGGACAGCCTTTCAAATGCTTAAAGAAAGTCATCATGTTCCGTGTCTGAGTTTTCCTTTCTTCAGACAAATATTCCCAATTTCTTTAACTATTTCTTGTATCATGGGTCCTTCTTCATTCACATTGTGAATTACTAGCTTCACTCTCAACACACTCACATGGTCCTCTGGATGAGATCTGACTAGGGCCAAGAACATGGCAGCTCTCACCTTCCTGGACACTACTCCTCACTGCAGACTGAGCTCCCGTTTTTGGCCACTGTATCACACTATTGACTCATTGACTAGCTTAAGGGCGTTGGTCCAGTAGGGGAGATGAAACATAGACATGTTAAAACTGAGTATCTATGCCATACTCTATGACTAATCAAGGCCTAATCTGGTGGCAAAGCATTTAGAATTGGCAGTAAGCAGAGTCAGGACTAGCAATGAGTCAGATAGGAAGCTGCCTTGGGCACAATGAAGGATGCTTATTCACTTTTTACAATTTTTTTCTTCTTTCTGATTTAAGAAAGAAGAGGTAGTGAGTCTGAATAGGTAGAATACTGGTCTCGGACTCAGGAACACTTAGGGATGGTCCAGCCTCTGACACACACTGGCTGTGGGCAAGTCATTTAACCTCTCAAGGCTCTAGCAGTTCTCCAAGACCATGAATTGTGAAGATGGTGCCAACCTGCTTTGGAGTTACATCAGCGAACTCACTGGTCTAGCTCCTATCCCCTATCCTTCCCTGCCACCCACACCCAGGTTTATTGATGCTCAGCTCTCTTTTTTTTATTGAACTTTATTTATCTTAATAGTATTTTATTTTTCCCCAATTACATGTCAAGTCAATTTTTAGCATTCATTTTTATAACATTTTTGAGTTCCAGAATTTTTTTCTCTCCCTCTGTCCCTTCCCTTCTTCCTAAAATGGTAGGCAACTTGATATAGATTATATATTTCCGTATTAGTCACAGTTGTGAAAGAAGAAACAAAGGGGGTGAAACCATGAAAAAAGAATAAAATAAGTGAAAAAAAGTATGCTTTGATCTGCAGTCAGAGTCCATCAGTTCTTTATCTGGATGTGGAGAGCATTTTCCTTCATGAGTCCTTGGTACTTATCTCAGACCATTGTGTTGCTGAGAAGAGATGAGTCATTTATTCATAGTTGGTTTTCACACAATGTTGCTGATACTGGTACAATGATTTTCTGGTTCTGCTCATTTCAATTTACATTAGTTTATACAAGTATTTCCAGGTTTTTCTGAAAACTGTCTGTTCATCATTTTTATTGCACAATAATATTCCATTTTATTCCTAGTAGTGGTATTGCTGGATCAAAGGGTATGAACAGATTTATAGCCCTTTGGACATAGTTCCAACACAACTCCACCAACAGAGCATGAGTGTCCCAATTTTCCCACATCATCTCCAAAATGTATAATTTTCCTTTTTTATCATATTAGCCAATCTGATAGGTATAAGTTGCTTTAATTTGAATTTCTCTAATCAAAAGTGATTTAGAACACTTTTTCATGTACCTACAGATAGCTTTGGTTCCTTCATCTGAAAATTGCCTGTTTATATCCTTTGTCCATTAATCAATTGGGAAATGGCTTTGTATTCTTGTAAACTGGACTCAGTTCTCTACATATTTGAGAAATGAGAAGGATTCTGGTTTTTTACCCACTCTGCCATCCACTTCTGTTTGACGGGAAAGTTCATTCCATTCACATTCATGGTTACTATTACTGTCTATATTCCTCCATCCTGATTTTCCTCCCGTTCTCTCCTTTCATTCTTCCCCTCCTCAACAGTGTTTTGCTTCTGTCTGCTACCACCCCCAGTCTGCCCCCTCTTTGGTTAGCTGCTGCCCCCCCCCCGCTTTACTTAATTTCCTCCCCTCCTACTTTCCTATCATGTATTTATTGATTTCTATATTCCATTGATTGTGTATATTATTCCCTCTTTGAGTCAGTACTATGAGATTAAGGTTCAAGCAATGCCCATCATCCACCCTCCCCTCTTTCCCTCCATTGTAATCAATTTCTCACACCTCTTCATGTGAAATCACCTCATTCTACATCCCTTCTGTACCCAGGGTGCTCTTCTTTCCCATCTCTTAATTATTTTTCTATGCTATTCCCTCAAATTCACCTTATACCTGTACCCTTTGTCTATGTATATTCCTTCTAGCTATATTATTAGTGGCATAATTTTTAGGAATTACAAGTATCATCTTCCCATGTAGGAACATAAGCAGTTCATCTCCATTGAATCACTTATGTTTTCTTGTCCTTCTTTACCTTTTTAGGTTTTTCTTGGGTCTTGATATTGGAGATCAAATTTTTGTTCAATTCTGGTCTTCTCTTTATGGAAGCTTAAAACCCTTCTCTTTCGTTGAATGACCATTTTTTCCTTTGAAGCATTATGCTTAATTTTGCCAGGTAGGTGATTCTTGGTTGAAGTCCTAACTCCTTTGCCTTCTAGACTATCATGTTCCATGACCTCCAATCCCCTGATATTTGAATTGTTCCTTTCTGGTCACTTACAGTATTTTTTCCTTGACCTGATAGTTCTGAAATTTGGCTATAATATTCCCTGGAATATTTGAGATTTCTTTTTTGAGATGATCAGTGATTTTTTCAATGCCTATTTTGCCCTCTGGTTCCAGGATATCAGGGCAGTTTTCCTTAATAATTTCTTGCTGTCCAGGGCCTCCTTTTGATTATGGCTTTCAGGTAGCACAATGATTCTGGCATTGTCTCTCCTGGATCTATTTTCCAGGTCAGTTGTTTTTCTAATGAGGTAATGTACATTTTCTTCTATTTTTTTCCTTCTTTTTTTTTCTTTTTTGGAGGGATGAGGGCAGGGCAATTGCAGTTAAGTGACTTGCCCAAGGTCACATTGCTAGTAAGTGTTAAGTATTTGAGGCCAGATTTGAACTGAGGTCCTCCTGACTCCAGGGCCAGTGCTCTATTCACTGTGCCCCCTAGCCACACCCTATTCTTTTCAATGTGATTCTTGATGTCTCTTAGAGTCATTAGCTTCCACTTGTCCAGTTCTAACTCTTAAGGAGTTGTTTTCTTTAGTTAGCTTTTCTACTTCCTTTTCTATTTAGCCAATTCTACCTTCTTTTTCCAAGCTCTTGACTCTTTTTTCATAATTCTCTTGCATCATTCTCATTTCTTTTCCCATTTTTTCTTCTACCTCTCTTATATGATTTTTAAGCTCCCTTTTGAGCCCTTCCATGAGTTCTTTCTGACCTTGATACCATTTCCCTTTTTCCTTTGGGGCTTTGCCCATAGGTGTTTTGACATTGTTGTCCCATTCTGAGTTTGTGTCTTGATCTTCCCTGTCACCATAATAACTTTCTGTGATCAGATTTTTTTGTTGTTGTTTTTTGCTCATCTTTTTTGGCCTTTTTCCTTCCTTTTAAATTTGAACTCTTCTCCTGGGGTGGAAGGGTCACTGTCTCAGGCTTCTTGTGCCAGGGACTACAGGCCCTGGCTGTTTACTTGGTGCTGCATGGATGTTGCCTGAAACCCAAAGGGGACCCTTGTTTCTGGTGCTACACTG
Source organism: Pseudocheirus occidentalis (assembly GCA_028646575.1). Classification (NCBI taxonomy): domain Eukaryota; kingdom Metazoa; phylum Chordata; class Mammalia; order Diprotodontia; family Pseudocheiridae; genus Pseudocheirus; species Pseudocheirus occidentalis. Next base: position 14,773 of record JAQQSW010001642.1, read on the forward strand.
AGGGCATGGGTGCTGCTGGAGGTCTTAGGGGTCTGGCAGCTTACCTGGTGCTGAGTCAGGGTTCTAGTGGTGGTGTTTGGCATGTACTGACATAGGCAGAGTTTTTCTGTGTTTCCCCCGGGGCTATACCAAAGCACATGGTGGTCTGGCCACTGGCGGCTGTCTGTTTGCCCAGGGATATACTGAAGCACATGGTGATTCTCAGAACTGGCGTCTGCCCATTCCCCTGGCTATGCTGAGGCATGTGGGAGGTCCTGGTGTTGGCTTTTGTCTGCTCCACTGAACTGGGGCTCAGGATCTCCCACTGGTTTGCTGAGGGAGCAGAGCTTGCTGCCGGCTTGCTGGGATCCTTCTTGTCCTGGACCACATTCTTCTTTTAAATGAGACAGACCTTTCCTGCAGATTTTCCAAGTTTCTTGGGCTAAAAGATTGTTTCACTCGATCTTTTTGCTGTCCCAGGATTTGTTTCAGGGCACTATTTTATGGCTGTTTGGAGATCAATATAGTTAAGTTACAGTAACTTACTGATTACTCTATCATCTTGGCTCCTGGAATTCTCATCTATTTTTTAAAAAACTGTATTGTCACTCCTTGATGACTTTCCCTTTCCTTGACCTGTTTCCTTCCTGTCCTGCTCCAGCCACATATGAGAATGTATTCCATACCTCTGAGTTGAGTGGGAACTGAGAGGCTTCACCATCAGCCCCCTAGAGCCCTGCTTGGTTACTAAATTATTCAGGGTTCTGATGCCTCTTAATGTTGTTTTCACATTGTAATCATTGTGTAAGTTCTCCAGGTTCTTACTTCCACCTGCATCAGTTCATCCAAATCTCCCCATGTTTCTCTGACTTATTCAACTTTCTTAAGGTGTGTCAATATCCCCTTTATTCATATACCACAGCTTGTTCAGCCACACCCCAACTGATGGACACCCACTTTCCTTCCAGTTGTTTGATGCTGCAAACGAGCACAGCTATAAATCTTTTCTCACTACACACATGTATTTATTCTTTAATAGATCTGTGATCTAATTGCTATGGGTACTTTCTTCAGTGATACAGATCATAGCCTATCAATGCCTTCTCATTCAGTTCAATTTTACCTCTGTCCTCCCACAGTCATCCCCGGGGTTTCCATTCCTATGCTGCGGTCCTTCCTCTACATTAGATCCTTTGAGATTGAGTAGATCCCAGTGGAGTTCAGGGGCTGTCAGTTAACCCTCTCACCCTTGCCACCCTTCACAATCTAGATCCCTTTCCAAGCTTATTACACATACTTGGCGTTGCCTGAATCTGGAGCTCTTTCCTTACTCCCTCCATCTCTCACCCACCTTTGCCCCCCTACAGCTATCTTTGTACAGATTGTCTCCCATGCCTCCTACCCTAAGCTTCTTAGAATACCTGCCTGGCATAATGAATAAAGTGCTGGGCTTGGAGTCAGGAAGCCTTGAGTTCAAATCCTTCCTCAAGACACTTAATTAACTGTGTGACTGTCGGCAAACCACTCACCCACTGTCAGTCTGTTTCCTTCTTTGTCAAATAAAAGGATTTGACTTGGTGGCTTGTAAAGTCCCTGCTAGTTATAAATCTATGATCTGATAAAACCCAAGGTGGGATTTCCTTGCTAAATCCTTCCCTGATTCAATTAGCTATTAGTCCCCTCTAACCCCTACTCAAATGATCATCTATATTCACAATTTGTTTGCATGCTATTTCCCTCCGCTATAATATAAGGGCCTTGAAGGTAAAGATTGTGTTTTGCCTTGGCGTACGTCCCCAGTTAATAAATAAGCATTTATTAAAGTGCCTACTATGTGCCAGGCCCAGTGCTGAGCATTGGGAAGAAAAAGAAAAAGAAAAAAAAACAGATGCTAACTCAAAGAGCTCACGTTCTTTTTTTTATATTTTATTTTCCTCCAGTTACATGTGAATATATTTTTAAACATTCAATTTTTAAAATTATGAGTTCTGAATTTTCTCTCTCCCTCCTTAAATGGGAGATGTTAAGCAATTTTATATAGGTTACACACACACACACACACACACACATACACACACACACATACACACATACACACACACATGCACACACACACACATACACACACACACGCACACACACATACACACACACGCACACGCAC
>JAQQSW010001643.1:0-16913 GCA_028646575.1 Pseudocheirus occidentalis
TGCACCACCTAGCCGTCCCAATAAGTAACATTTTTTCAAGTTCCATTTCACTAAATTTTCTTGGCACAATTCCCAGCAAGTCAGAGGGGATATGAGAAAAGGAGGCCCTATTCTTAAAGAGCATAAGCTCATTTAATCAGCCATGTTCTTCAAGATCTTCAGTTTATCTAGATCATCTGCTAAGTGAACCAGCTTGCACAAAATTATTAACCTATAATAACCCAAATAATTCTCAAGGGTCTATACACTATACATAAGATACTCTACAAAATAAAAACATACAGAAGATACTAATATGAAGGAACTTCAAATGGATAGAGCACTGGACTTGAAATCAGGAAGACCCAAATTCAAGTCCAGTCTCTAACACTTACTAGCTATATTACCCTGGGCAACTCATTTAACTTCTGCTTGCCTCGGTTTCCTCATCTATAAGAGGTGGATAAATAACAGCACCTGCCATGGAACGAAACTGTTCCAAACCCAAATTTATGTCACAATGAGAAGTGACAGTAATAGAAGCAATCTGTTGAACGGATATGAGCTGCACAGCAGAGACAGTACTGGTCCTTTAGTTTAGAAGACTCATCTCCATGAGTTCAAATCCAGCCTCAGATACTTGCTAGTCATGTGACCCAGGGCAAATAACCTTCTGATTACACTTCTGTATAATGAGCTGGAGAAGGAAATGGCAAGAACCCCAGAGGCATGAAGAGCTGGATATGACTGAAACAACTGAAGAGCAATAACAAATATATAAGTGAAGAGATGGGAACAGATATATAAGATGTTCTTATAGAATATAGGCTATTACTAAGGTGAAAATTAAGGTTAGATACAGTACAGAATTGGATTAATGCCAATGCCTTCCTGTTTTCAGTATTACACGTTATATTTAGCCATTTAATTCTATCCCTGGAACACTGCCCCTCCCTCTGCCAAAAAAAATCTCAAAACTTCCTTGAAAATAGTTACTTTATACCAGTGGTTCTCAACCTGTGGGTCACAACTCCTTTGAGGGTCAAATGACCCTTTCACAGGGGTCGTCTATGACCATCGGAAAACACATATTTCCAATGGTCTTAGGAACAGAGAAACTAAACTGTTCCTCTATCTGTCTCCAGGCAGGTCCGCCCACAGATATGCCCACATATAGTATTAAGGAGTCACGGCATCAGGAAGGTTGAGAACCGCTGCTTTATACACAGAAAAGAACAATCTACTTCATGAGTCTAAAAAAAGTACCAGTTTCATTTACTTCACTCATATCTCTCCTTGAATCCAGCTAACATAAAGGACAGGCAAATTTGAGGTGTCCATATGCAGTACTGCAATCACAAAGTTACTTCAGAAGAGAACAAACAAAAACCAAGTACCATATGGCTCTGCTCCCCTCATTCCACTGTAGCAAAACTCACTCCTGCTTCCAAATTTCACTCACATCTTATTTTTAACTACTTGGTGTGTATGTACTTATTAATTTTACATTATAACGTGTATTTTTTTTATACATTTTACACGTTTGTTTCACCAACTAGGATGTAAGGTCATTGCAAGTGGGGATCATTTCATTATTTATAACCTAGCACATAGAAGATGCTTAATACTTGTCCAAAATGTAAATCGTCTTTCCTCCCAAATGCTTCCCTTCTTCCTCTAACTTTTCTATTACAATCTAAAAGGAATGGGGGTAGCATCCCAGGGGTGGGGAACCTGAGGACTCAAGGCTACATGTGGCTCATAACAAAGTCTTTAAAATTATTTGTGATAAGAAACAGTAATGAGTACTTGGTTCCTAGTCATCCAATGGTATTCATAGTAGATTTGTCTAATTTTTCTGTTTAGAAACAAGACACCAAATAATTACTCCATGGTTTTTGTAAATTCTTAAGGTACAAGGGAACTATCCTGTGTAATTAACTAGATGGCAAATTTATGTCAACAGCCAACTAACTCCCAATTACCTACAAAAATGTAAAGAAGTAGAGGTGTAGGTAACATTAGAAAATCCAAAATTAACTTATGCCTCAAAATAGATTTAGAGAGCAATTAGATACGTATGTAATCAGATGTATACTACATACTCATCCTTTCTGCAGCCCATGCTAAAGCATACTGTGAGAAAGTGAGCTGAAGGAAAGATTTTGAATAGTCTAACGATGAAAAGAAAAACCAAATAAATCCTTCCTTAAAATTTTCCCTAGACAATTTTCCTCAGTCTATTTGAAAACAGAGTGAACCAACTAGCATCTAAAGAGTTACCACTGGTGTACTGAGAGCAGGTGACAGCTGCAGCAACCACCTCTCCAATTTCATAAGCAAGGGATGCCCAGATTCACTACTGAGTGGGATTGGTATAGCTGCCAGAAACCATTTAAAAACAATTTGAAAATTCTGTAGGAGGCAGGAAAATCTGCTCAAATATGACAGGAAGGACTAAAATTCTCAAACATTCCAAATGTTCAGAAAATAACCATGAGGAAGGGATGCACAAAACCAGTTTTTGCCCCAAGGCCTTAAAATGGAGTTATAATTTACTTTTACTAAATATTTATGACACGTCACAACAAAGGACATTTTCATTCTTTGTCCCAGTTAATCAAGTTTTGATTTCTTCTCTTTATTTAGTACCTCTGCTTCTCTTTTTTTCTCTGCTTTTCTTCTAATACACACCCATAGCCCAGTGTAGCACCTCTCAATAAATCCTTGAACCTCTTTTGTTCTCCTCTGCAATTCTCCCTATCCTTCCTTCTTTATGTTTCTCTTTGTGAATCAGTTGTTATATGAATGGCAACAGTAAAGAAATCTTTAGGGCAAAGGGGTATAGAAGAGACAGAGAAAGAACAGAGAAAACCACTCACAAGAAAGAAGTGCTCAGGTGTGAGAACATCCCAGGCCAATAGTACAACTACAGTCCTAAAAACTGGTTTCGTAAATGAAGTTGTACAAGGTTAAAATAATACAGTGCTGAGCAATAATAGCTAACATTTATTTAGTACTTACTAAACACTTTTCAATTATTACCTCATTTGATCTTCACAACAACCATGAGTAGGTACGATTATTATTCCCATTTTACAGATTTAAAAAACTGAGGAAAATGGAGATTATGTGATGTGCCCAAGGTCCCACAGCTTATATAAGTCTGAGGTCACATTTGAACTCAGGTCTTCCTGACTCCAGGCCCAGTCCTCTATACATTAGTTGGCAACACCACCTAACTGCCCCGTGAAGAACAGTGAAAACAGCCATTAAAGGCAGCCCTGGACTATTCCATTTTCTCCCCTAGTGTATATATATGCGAATCTCCTCCCTGTTTGTTCCACTCTGAGTTCAGGAAATACCAACTAACTTAAAGATTACTTGAATACTTCAAAAGAACTACAGTTTTGCCAAGAAAGGTATTCCCTCCAACTAAAATTAAAACCTCTCCAAGTTTTAGCACACTGTATTCATGAATTAATGTGGCCAAAAAAAAATCAGCACCTGATAATTCATCTTAAGGTCAACCTTTCTTGCCTTAGCTAAAATGATCCTTAGATATCAGATGCATATTTCACTACCAGACCCACAAGCTTGGCTGGATAAGCCTGCTAGAGTCTGTGTTCTGCCAGCATAATCTTGGGAACCAAACCTCACCTACGTACATACCACAGTGAGTCTCTGAGTAAGATTTCAATAGTGGAACCTGAGCATTAGCTTATTCTCAGTCATCTTAAAGAAGTCTTTGACAGCCACTCCTTTATCTGTGCATCTAGTTCCATCTGATGGCATATATAATCAAGAACTGATTGTACTACTAATATATCAAAATGTTATTACAGAACATGAATGAGTTCTTTAATATTATAGCTATGCCAGCCAGCTGCTCCAAACAAAGAACTACAGAACACTAGTGAATTGTTATTTCTCTCTGGCTAATCTATAGCTAAAGAATGATAGGAAGAAGCTATAGGATTGTGGGGGCCTCCAGGGGTCAAAGTGATACATGAGGAAAGCACTGATCTCATGATGAACTTGCTGGTGATGATTTTTCAGTCATAGTAATTCAGGAAGACAATATGCTAAAGTATAGAAAGGCAGTAATACAGTTGCACTTCATTTCATTTAATAACTCAATACCTCAACAGATACATAAAATGTCATTAGTGAGAGTACTTCCCTTCAAACCTTAGCAAGTAGTCCTCAGGAGTAACTGTGGGAGAAAAAAGGCATAATGTGCTAGCCACTCTTCTGGTGAGGGGCCCCTTCAAACTTTCCTTACTTAAATTGATTCCCAGATAACAGACACACACAGTCTGCCAAAGGGCCATGCTCCAAGGCTTTTCCAGAACATACGGACCTGCCAGAGGTCAGTCACTTCTACTGTGATAATCTTCAAAAAGAATCACCTTCACACCACACTGAAACAGAGTAGGAATACAGTGGAGCTCATGGAATAGGAGCACATTTGTGTGAGTAAAAGTACATACATCTATATGCATATAGCTATACACATGAAAAGCTATATACATGTAAGATTATATACACATATATATATATACACATATACACACACCTGAAAAGCCTGCAGTAAGTCTAATTTTTATCAACTGTCTAATTTTCCCAATGAACTATTTTTTAACTCAGGAGGTGGTTAATATTTATTTCTGATTTTCAGTAGTTAGGCAGTAAGTACTTTCTAATACCTTAAAACTTTAATTTAAAACTTTAATGCTTTAAAATACTCGAAAACTTTAAGTTTGAAGTTTCTCTGCCCTTTGTCATTGACAAGTAGCTCACAATCTGAAAATAAACATTAAATGCATCAGGGAGTTACTACAAACAGGTGCCTTCTAAGAATATTTTTGTAATAGAGTAATCACCTCCTAAATTATCTATTTAAAACCCAGATTTTAAAGGAGGGTAGTAGTGCATTAAGAAACAGTTCTTTTTCTCTCTAGAGAATCAACAAGAGATGGTATGTTGGACTATGTGTGTTATGTGGGAAAATGTCATGTTATTTATGGAACGTGTTATTGTTTCTGGGATCATTATGGCCTTCCCTGAGCATTATGAAAGCATTCCTTTTGTCCATGAGAGCAAAAGTAGAAAGAAAAAGCTATTTTCATACCTGTACCATGTCCCAGTTCATTTCCAACTCCTCCTGAACCTTGCCAACATTTCCTGCAGTTTTGACAGGCTGACCCTGAGGAAACATTGTAGATTTTATTTTCTTTAAAGGGGGTTCACCCAATGTAAGGTCGTGTTCATCTTCTCCCCTCTTTATGCTGCTTCTTCCCTGCATGGTGCTCGTTGATGGTATTTCTATGCTGCCACCACCATCATCACCATCTAAGTTGTCAGCTCTGCAGGTCACCTCATCAGCTTTCAGTTTTTTGGCCTTCTGTGTTCGAGGCTTATTAGATACTCTCTTCCGTGTGCTATGTGTAGTTTTCTCCTTCTGCAAAACTCTGAGTTCATCTTTGCTGTCTTCTGAAACATCATCCACAAGCACAGATCTATTCTGTCAAACCATCAAGTGAACATGTGATTAAAACAACATCAAAGCCAATTCCTCAAAAGCCTTTAAATTCAACTAAAAAGTTTTTTATCTATGTCCCCAGAGCACATAACAATGAAGCAAGCAGAAGCATTAGAGCAAAGAACAGACAAGGTTTCAACCTTCATGCAGTTAAAACATCAGCTTATAACCAGCTTATAAGTCTGGAAGACCAAACCTTCACTAAAAGCACAATAGTCAACCTGAAAAATTATCTGTGTTCAGTCTAAAATGCAATTAAGTATCTATCTGTATACTGTATCTATTTCTATCTAACTGTATCTATGTCATTTTGATAAATTTCAAATACATATCAACACCAAACCATCATATCTTCTCCCAAAAGTTTATGGTACACAAATCAGTGACAAAATGAAGTCAAAAGAACTCTTTATATCACTGTAACAGCACTGAATAAAATACAGTTCAACAAGACACCAGGAGAAGGGTAGGAATAGCATACATAAACAATATTCAAAACTAACTTTCAAACAAAGCTCCAACCTCCCAATTCCAGAATCAAACTTTTTAACAGATGTTGACAAGTGATAACACTACCTGATTTAAGATTACTCTTCTTTTCATCCCCCTTCTCATTCTCTAATGGAGACATTTATACATATACTAGTGGTTCCATAAACATCTAATGAATAAACAAACAAGCTAAGCAATAAAACTTCCAAAAGTATGGATGATCCAGCAAGAAATAAGCAGCTAAATAATCCACAAATTAAATAATCAAAGCACAAGAATTAAAACTTAAACGTCTTGGACGTTTTCATAAACCTATGGGTATAAAGAACCTAAAATCATGAATGCATTCCTTAGACTTCTAGGCAAGACTCAACTAAACTATTGCAAAAACACAAAAATCAAAACTAATTTTTAAAGTCTTTCAAAAAATGTATTGCACTACTCTCCCACACCTCCCAACCTATTTTGGCGTTTAATAGACTTTACTGACAAGAATTTCTTCCTTTTATCTGTCCTGCTACTACAGTGGCATTATGGTATAGTAGAAAAAATGCTAGAAGTAGAATCAGGGAGCCTTAGTTGGAATCCCACTTAATTAATAGCTGTGTGGCCTTGAACAAGTCATTTAACCTAAGGAGAGTTTTTTTCATTTGTAAAATGAAGATCATGAAAAGAAAAGGAAAAAAATGAAGATAATAACAGCATCTTCCTCACAAGGTACTATATGACTCAAAAGTGAGATTATGCACATAAAGCATTTTATAAACCTTAAAGCATCATATAAATGTAACCTATAATTATTATAGCTTAAGTTAATTTCTTTTTATTCTATTCTCAATATAGTTTTCACTCCCACTACAAATTTGACATTCTGTAAAGAATTCTGAAATAAATCTGCATCCAAAAAAAATTCCAACTTTACTATACAGTACAGTGCTCTCTCTGTGCTCCTGCCCCTCAGCATGGGAACTTGGTGTTTCTGTTGGTGCTCCCACCCAAAAAAAAAACTCCAAATGAAAGCAGAATAGGAGTGGAGAGATCAATCACTGCAGACTGATGGAGACTTGGGATGAGAACTACACACTGCTCTGTCTGCCCCACCTAACACCTACCACTCCCTTTCTAGCAGTGTGTGTCTTCTGATCATCTGTGCCAAGCATCTGTACCCAGCCTCACCCTCCCACCCCCATCAACCTCCAGTCTGTGTACCATGTCTCCCACCTCCACCCCTCCCTCAAAACTCCAGTTCTTCCTCTCAGTTCCAGCCAGGCCCCTGTCCTTGAGTGTTCCTATTCCTACTCTGTCTTCCTCGAACCATGTACTAGTCCCCTCCCTCCATGGGTGCATGGTCTTCTTCCTGTCTCTTTCCCTCCCTTCCCCAAGTCCCAAGGAAAATTCACATTATGTAAAAAATCCTTTATCTAGAGGTCTGCAGAACAGATGGCAAGTTAATTAATATCTAGTCTGCTATATCACCCATCAGCCTTTTCCCTTCTGAATAAATATAACTATATAATATATAAAGTTTATAAATAAAATACATTTATAATATATAAATTTAGTTTATATAATTTATATAAACTAAATAACTATAGTTCCTTTGCTTTTGTCTTCATATGATAAAGTGACTCATTAAGAATGGTGAAATCTCTGTAATAACCTATTTTCATATTCTTTTCAAAATTATTTTCACTTTTCTTTAGGTGTAAGATCCCTAACTAGCTACAGAATTCAAAAACTTTGGCTGACCAGTGTGATATACCCACTGGAAAGAAGACCTCATGGCTCTTTTTTATTTGAACATATTTCTTTCTATTTTATATTCTGCCAAAAAAGGAAACCCTATAAATAGGCAACTCATTTAATATCTTCAAAAAGTTACCTATGGCACTGAGATATGAAATAACTTGCATAGAGTCTCATGGCCACCACAGGCCACTTTCTTAAATCCATCCCTCCATCCAGTTCCCATTTATAAAGGGAAATAAAGTGAGAAAAGACTCTGAGCCTTATCACAGGATCACAATTAGGAAAGAATCTTGTTGGTCATTAGTGTGGTCACTGGTACTTGCCAGAGGACAATGACGCTTTTAATGGCCAGGCTGCCAATTCTCCTCATACAGTACAAGCACCCAAGAATGTCAACCAGGGAAACTAGCTAATAATGAACTTCTCTCCCCTATGTTACATGCTCCTTCAATATAATAAAAAATGCTGAATTCTGACAAAATTCATAAAAAATTGTGGAAAAATATAAAATCCTCTAAAGTGTTTAAAAAAACTCAAAATAAAAACATTTTTCTGCGTTAGCCTGTTCTCCTTCTGGCCTCACCTTGTTTCTTAATCTTTAAAAACACTAAGTATCAGTAAAAGAATCTGATAGAATTACTTAGTTAATAAATGAGATAGGAAACTTGTGCTTCCCTCCAACTTTATTACACTAAGTTTAACAGAAAGCCTTCATACTCCTAGCAGCACGTAAGAAAAAATATAAAAAGACAAAGAATACAAGGAAATATGCAGTGAGGCAAAGCAAAATCAGCAGGACCAAGAAGAACCACACACACTTTGACACATTTTTAAAAAGAAAAACAAAGTCAAAGAATTTCAAGATAAATTTTAAAAGGAGCCAGAGCAATTGCTCTTTCTGTTCATACTATGTTCATTTATTTTCACTTTATTAAATGCTAAGGGTCTCATGTAAGAATGCATTCCTTATTTTACATATTTGTCTTTGTAAATGGTTATTAGGATAATAATGTTAAAAAAAAAAAAGTCAATAAAAAAAAGTAAAAAGTAAACACTAACAACCAGGGATAAGAACTACAGCTTTTTTCAATTACAGACAAGACTCAATCCTACTTAGTTGTTTTTTTTAGCAGAAAGTTTGCATTCAGAAAACAAGAAACATGGAGGTATAAAGGAGGTTGAGCAGCATTTTATGAAAAGACCATGATAGAAGAGAAAAAAGTTCATTTTGTAATCATGCAATTTGCCATAAACACAATATCTAATGACAAGCATATAATGCAAATGTGCCTAGCACAATAAATATATACTGCTGAAAAGCTGTGTTAACTCAATTTTTTTTACATACTAGGAGAGTTTCCAGTTAAAAAAAAAATTAAAAGGTGAATCTTTGGTAACTTGAATAAATTTCTGCAAAGCAAATAATTAACCTATAATTTTATCTTTCTTAAAATATAATTAAGTTAAATCCAGATCACTGTATATAGCATTTGCAAGGCACAAATACATCTTCAAACGCTACCAGGCAACTAATATAATCTATCTGAAAGCAAATAAACCTACTGACTCAGTATGAAAGACACCTTATTTTTCTAGATCTTTTTGAAAAGTATACGCTCTGCTCTGCAAAGACAACAGGATGGAGCCTATGTCTACCTGGGATACCTACCAGTTCTTCTTTAATAGCCACCTTTCTTGGACTACTGCTGATCTGTGAGGCTTTCTTCTGTACCACGGACACTTTCTTTGGCTTGTTTTTATTAGAAATGGGCAACTTCAAACTGTTGGTAGCTTTCTTTTGGGGTTCCCAAGAACTATCTTTATCATTATCTTCTTCAGATTCAGATGAACTAGGAGAAAATTAATAGAACATTTTCTAGGAAAACAAAATTTAAATGTCACAAAGAAAATACACAGATACTTATGCTTCCTACAAACCACAGTGGTGTTTTCATATAAGAATGTTCTAAGGCAAGGTGAGAAACATCAACATGGGATAGTGTATCTTTGAGTAAGCACAAACCTAGTACATAATAATGATAGGCTATAAAACATTTTCTGTAAAAAGAGATCACTGGCTCCTTTCTCTGGGATTCTTAACATTTTGACATAACTTTCTTCTTCTCCCCTTGTTTCAACTTCACCGTTACTTTCCTATCTCCTAGGATGAGCCTCAGAAGAGATTTAGGATATTATTTATTACCCAGATGATATAGGTCTACTACCCCACAATCACTGAGAATTTTTCATCTTTAACTTTCAGTCCATACAAATTGTGCTAAATCAAATCAATATATAAAGTGGCCCTTAAGAGTGCTTCCTGGTCTACATAAAAAGAGCCAGGATCAAGTGAGCTGTATTTCAGTGACTTCAAGTAATTCTATATTCATCCTTTAGTGTAATCTGCTTACTGAGAAGACTAGAACCATTACTGCACTTTCTTATACACCATACAAAAATCTAACAACATACTTCCCAAATCTTCCTAATATCTCTCTGGCTTAGTCCCTATCATAGTACAGACGGAAAACAGATGCGAAAGCTATACTCAGTAAAGTAAGGAAACCAACTTAGAACAATTCCATTAAGCCAATCTTTATCCACCATATTCTATACACAATGTAAGGTGTCTTATTATTCAATGCTAGTAAAAAAGAAAAGATTAATTTTCTTCTTTTGGAAAAATTAACACTGGAATGGTGTGGGATCCTGCATTCAAAGGATTGGGAAACCTCTAGACAAGGTCCTTTCCATGATCTAGGATTTACTAGTATGGAGTTCAAGTCAATGGCAATTATTAAAATTTATTCCTTACAAAGGCTAACTAATAATCAAAGTCCATTTAGACTGCACATATTCTTAATAGAAAATGCAAAAAACAACAGAACACTTTTTAGCTGAGTTGAATGAAAAGAGCTCTGGCCTCAGAAACATAGATTCTAGTCCTAGGACTCAGTATTTATAATCACTCCCTATCACTCCTGAATTCACAAGACTATTACAAGGAAAAAGTGAGAATTTATCAGGAATAAAAGTTCAAAATAATTATTGGTTTTGCTGAACTCTTCCTCCTTTTGTTTATTTTTTTATTATAAGGGATGCTTTTCCGAGAAGCCTGAGCAGTACAGAAATGTAGGAAATGTACAAATAAAATTTGTCAATAAATTTTTTTTAAAGCACAACAGAAAGTCTTATTTTTTCATGTAACAGCTCTTTCCAAGTGGTACAGCACTGTTTCCAGCAAAAATTAGCATGCGAAAGGATATACTGTCTGAAATAAATATCTTTTTACACCCATGATAAAACACACTTACGATTCAAGGAAAGAAGGCAACTCATCTTTTGCCACCACAGGCTGAACTTTTAATTTTGCTCTCCTTGATAATGATGACATCTGAAAGAAACATAGCATGTAATCTATCAGGCAAATAGCCTAATCACCTTATTCAGCTACCTCAAAGTAAAGAATCATTCAAAGCTAACTCTCCATCAACCCTGTTCTGGAAAGTAATATGGATATAATAAAAACAACCCTCAAGCTCAGACACTAGTCTCATCTCCTGTATCTACCATCTCCTACTAACCATCAAATGCTTTGTAAGAACCTTGTAAGTGTACATATCTATGTTATCTGTTTAGTTCTATAAATAATTTTACATATTTAATTGGTCAACTAGAATGATTCAAGGCTAACTGGATTAGCAACCAAAGCAAACTATAAACTTTCCACCATACCATATACTCCTCAAGGACAGAGACGTATCGTTTCCTTCTTTACTATCCACCTTCAATATCTAACACAGACATCTATCTATATGAAGTAGCCACCCATCATCACTAAATGACTCAAGAAGTAACCAGGAAGTTAATCCTTAAACAGGATAATTCGCTTCCAAATAAACAAAAGCTAACTGTATTTCTGTTGTGTTTTAAAAGACCCATGTTAATTCTGAACAACAATTACAGACAGTTCTACCTGCCAGGAGCCAGTCGGGCTCATTGGGACATTGCTGGCACAGATCCAGTCAGGGTCTTCCACTCCAGAAAATGAAGCCACTCAGACTACAGGGGCCCACAAGAGCCCTGATGATGTTTTTCAAAGGCAGGGGAAGATCTGCAGAACTTACTTTAAGTGAGAACTGGCTGGATTTATTCGTAAAATGAATTATTTCAGAATATATGTCATATAGTACAAACAGAATGGTATAATCCCTAGCCTAAGAAATACAGACATTACTTGCCACAGAAAAGAAAGTAACTCTGTCTGGAATGTTATATTACACAATAATATAGTTAACTTATGACCAATGTTATCTCACATACTTCAAACCCTTTGTTAATACCCTAGGCTCAGGAAGCAGCAATAAATATTCAACACAGGAATGATGTGGGCCAGACCTACCCCCAGAAAACATGACACTATGCTATAGCAGTCACCTTTGTGCCAAAAAAAAAAAAAAAAAACCAAAAACCTTCAACTCAAAATACCCTGAATTAGTCATGCTCTGTTTGGGCATCCTACAGATTCATTCTTGGAGTTTCCTTTAGGAATTTTTTTAAAAAGAAAAAATGATGACAACTCTTACCCACTCAGTCTTAACAGATAAAATGTGAAAGAGTTCAACAGACTTAAGGCTACCAGTTTATAGAGAATTTCTGTCAAATTTCAGGAGTGTGGTATTTCCCTTAGCAAGAAATTCTCAGTCTAGAAGCAGCTAAAAACTGAACTGCTATATACAAAAAGACAAGTCTGTGGACATTAAAGAATTACTCACTTTTGCTTCCTCTAACCGTTCCTTAAAGTCTGAGACCTGGTGTATACTCTTAAGCAGAAGTTACCAATCCCAAATGGCTTCTCCTACTGTTTAGTTTTACTGTTGATACCTGCAAAATAAACTGATTTTCCCCACAAAGAATTAAAAACAAAGGAATGAGATTTACAATCACAGAATTTTGGAACTGCATGGAATTTCATATCATATGCTATTGAAAGGAGGGTATGCCTTAACACAGTATGTCAAACTCAAATAGACATCAGACCACTAAAAGGTATATAAGGATCCCAGGTGACCATATATTGGCTTAGAAAACCACATACTAACATTATCTGTGTTCTAAAATATTTCCCAATTATAATTTAATCTGGTTCAAGTTGTTAGCTTGAGGCCCACCAGTGATTGATATCTTTGCCTCTTGAGGCCCACCAGTGATTGATATCTTTGCCTCTTGAGGCCCACCAGTGATTGATATCTTTGCCTTAATACAGTAAAAACTATCAGCAGAAGCTGGACACAAATAGGTGGTGTTCAAACTTTAAATGAGTTGGGTCACCTCAAAGAGACCTTTAGAACAACTTTAACAGGGATCAGGGCTAGAACACTGTTTTAACATTACAACATGTAATAATAGCACATTTTATATACACAGGGTTATCAAAAGAATTAAAATGACAAGTTAATGAATTAAATTGAGAGTATGTCATTTATTTAAATACGAATATATCAATTAATGTATATATGTCATGGAACAGCCAGGAGATGCAGTGGACAGAGCACCATGCCCAGAGTCAAGAAGACCCGAGTCCACTTACTTAGATGTGTGACCTTGGGCAAGGCACTTAACCCTGTTTGCCTCAGTTTCCTCATCTGTAAAAGGAGCTAGAGAAGGAAATAGTCAACTACTCCAATGTCTTTGCCAAAAAAAAAAAAAAAGTTGGACATGACTGAAAACAACTAAACAACAATATATATTAAGCTCTCAGGCTTTTGGTTTGGGTTTTGTTTTGTTTTGGTTTTTTTTTTAACACAAACGCACTATAACTAATCCACCACAAGCATCAAAGTAGGCTCAAAAAAAAAGCAGCCTACTTTTCCCCCTCTCTTGTCTTTGAACTTTTCTCTACAGTACAGGAAACATCTAAGGGACACAGGACCTTCAAAATTTGGCTTTCATAGAATTTTCCTCATGCTAAATTAAAAAAGATACACAGTTTGAGACAGGAATGCCTTAAAAACAGACACTATCAGCAAAGTTAAGATTCCTCTCTGAATTCAGTACAGAATGCTTGTTGTTGCAGGTAAAAGTTATATGTGGAGGAGTACAGCTTTGGGGGGATCTAAGACGCAAGAGTTCTGCCAGTCTATTTAAATATATAAGGTAAGAGCATTAACTTCGCTCTTCTATGTGTATTTAGTAGCACTTGAAGTACTTCAAGGCTTAAATTCATTCCACAAATTATTACTGAGTAACGAATAGGTTTCATTTACAAGGTTTCTGATGAACTAATACATTTGACACATACATTGATTCTTTTTCTGTAACATCATCGATGGAACTGTAAAATTTAGGTTCTGATCTCCTCTCTGCCTGTAACTGAATTACTTAATTTGCTTTACCTTTCTATGTTTGTTTCTTCTTCATGAGAGGAATAATCTTAATGATGTCTTATTTTTACTTGTATTTAAAAATGTAACTAATGCTATCCAGTCTAACTTCCTTTAAAAGATAGGAAAAATGAGGACTAGAGAGGTTAAGTGACTTAACCAGGGTAACATACATGGCATGGCCAGAATATGAATTCTACTCTTCTAATTTCAAATCCAGTACTCTTTCTATCATACTGCCTTTTAAATTTTTTTTTTTTTGCTTTTTGGAGGGCAGTTGGGGTTAAGTGACTTGCCTAAGGTCACACGGCTAGTTTTTTTTGTGTTAAATGTGTGAGGCCAGATTTGAACTCAGGTACTCCTGACTCCAGGGCCAGTGCTCTATTCACTGCGCCACCTAGCTGCCCCTCTGCACCACCTAGCTGCTCCCATACTGCCTTTTAATATATACCCTAACTTTAATCTTCATTATTATAATAATTATCCTTTCTTTAGTTTTCTTCTTGCCCTCATCTTGCATAGGCTGAATTACTATTATAAACAATATCACAGAAATAATAATATAATACAAAATTTTTAAAAGTCAGTTCCTGTTCAACTGTGTGTCCATCAAATTAGTACTAAAATGGATATGTTCCAAGAGCATCATTACAATCACCTTAGCTTCTGGATATTAATTTTTTTTCTCACTACAACTCATAAAGAAACATCTAAAGAATGCTATGAAGATAAATGAAAATCTACTGGAGAATCTATCAGAAGATAGATACTATGAATATCTATGGCATAAATGACGTATTTCTACCTCACAACAACTAGTAAACCCAGCACAGAAGGGCCTATAAGTTCTTACCAGGTCTGAAGAACTTCCCTATTTCCAAGTTGTCTTATCCACCTTCCTTACCCCCAAGAAAACCTATTTTGTAGATGCGTAGGCCATTTTCCACCTACAATATGGTGACTAAGAAGAACTCTGGGTGCTGTGATTCAGCTGAGGTAGGAGGGAAGCAGATCAAGGAAACCTGGCAACAAGATAAAGTGAAAAAGGAACCTGTTTAAATATAAAATTACAATCAGAAAAAACAAATCTTCAAGAAATATGTGGTGAAGTAACTTCTCATGAAGTACCAGATGTTGTTGTTTCTAATAGGCAAGAACTAAGAACCAAAGAATCATATAGCTGAAAGGTACATTAGAGATCATCTGGTCCAGAACCAAACCTAGTAATAAATCCCAAATATGAAATTCCCAATAAGTGACCATTCAGGCTGTTTGAATATCTCTTGTGATGGGAAACTCAATGCTCTCTAGGAATAACCCATCCCGTTGTTAGACAGGTATAATCGTTGGCCAGTTTTTATCATAAGCTGATCCAAAATCTTTTGCCTCTTTCTCTCCTTGGTCCTAGTTTGGCACTGTAGAGCAAAGAAAGTAAGTCTAATATCTCTTCCATGTGACAATTCTTCCAAGTATCTAAAAACTAATGCACTCTCTCCAAATCTCATATTCTCTTCTCTAGGCCCAACATTCATCCACTGCTCTTTCAGTTGGTCTTGGTTTGATTTCAAGCCATGATACAACCCAACTTCTAAAAATCTCGTCTAAAATACTGTGCCCAGAACTGGGCGCAATACTTCAAATTATGTCTATCCAGGACAGAGTACAATGTGATTATCACCTCTGGATAGTATATTTCTAATCTACTTCTAAGATTACATTAGCCCTTTTGGCCGCCAAGCCACATTGGAGACTCATAACCAGCCTGGTTACTGTTCATATGAACTACCAGCCTTCCTCTATCCTATACTTATACAGTCAATTTTCTTATAATAAATGCAACATCTTATATTTAGGTCTGTTTAATTCCACCTTAACTTCAGCCCACTATTCTAAATTCTCCTAATCTAGATCCCAACACATAAACAATCCCTATTATCTTTCTGCTGAATTTGATAACCACATGTAAGGTTTCCTCCAAAGGAACTATCCGCTGTTGAAAACTTCAGGCTTTTTAATTAATTTTAATTCTAATTAACTTTTTAATCCTACATCAAGGTATTTTGGTAGGTCCATCAATCCCTTCGAATACATATTCACCATCTGTGTAATTTGAACGCAGTGGTGGAGACTCAGTCTCCAAAGTTGACAAAGGTAGAACTGCGAGATCTGGCCTGATGGAACCCTGGCCAAGTTCACGTGACAGATCACCAGAACCCTGGGAGCTTAAATGCCCTGGTCAAGGAAACAGCACTTCCAAGAGCAAAAAATCCAAGTCTCCCGACTCCCAAGCCGGAACTCTTTCCACTACATCTTATTCCACTTCAGCCCGTGCAAAAAGAGTGCTGGTAACCAATCCCTGAAACGGCACAATCTGGGGCGCAAAAAGCATAGGAGGGTTGCAGGGGGAGGGCTGGGGGCTTTTGTCTATGGGATTTTGCAAAGGGGCAAGGTTTGTTCCCGCCTTTCCTGGTTGCCCCGGGTGTACACTTCTCTGGCCTCCAGGTCTTCGGGGCTCCTAAGATCTGGGTGTGGGGTGTGAGTGCCTGCAACACCTAACACCGAGGATGGCGAGCTGAGGTGTGCCCTAGTTACCTCACATTCACACCAGCAACATCACGGCCTGAGAGTGTGAAAATGTTTCACTGCGGATTTTTTACGCCCTGAAGCTCCGGTAATAATACCAGAACAAGAAGCGGACTTGACATGGGCCACGAATACGCCCAAAGGCCGGGGGCGGGGGGGGGGGGGGGTCGCAAGAATAGCCC
>JAQQSW010001644.1:0-16900 GCA_028646575.1 Pseudocheirus occidentalis
TAAATAAATGAAATTAATGGTTCTTTAAATGTCTGATAGAATTTTCTTGTAAATCCATCTGGCCCTGGAAATTTTTTCCTATGTAGTTCATTGATGACTTTTTCATTTTCCCTTTCTGAGATGGGGTTATTTAAATATTTTACTTCTTCAGTTAATGTGGGTAACTTATATTTTTGTAAATATTCATGCATTTCACTATGTTTGTCAAATTTATGGGCACACAATGAGGCAAAATAATTTCCAATTATTGTTTTAAATTCCTCTTCACTGGAGGTAAATTCACCCTTTTCTTTTTTTTTAATTAACATTAGTTTATTTTTAGTTTACAGCATTCATTTCCACAAGATTTTGAGCTACAAATTTTCTCCCTGTCTTTTCTTTACCCACCAACCCAAAACAGCAATCTCACTGAATACCCTCTCCCCCAATATGCTCTCTCCTATGTTCTCCCCCACAACCCTTCTGACTTTCTGGCAGGGCAAGATGGATCACCATACCCCAGTGCCTGTATATCTTATTTCACCCTTTTCATTTTCAATACAGGTAATGTGGTTTTCTTCTTTCTTTTTTAAAAATCAAGTTAAGTAAATGTTTATCAATTTTATTCTTTTTCATACAATCAGCTCTTAGTTTTATTTTTTATTTCAATAGCTTTCTTAATTTAAATTTTCTTAATTTCTTCTTTGGTGTTCAGTATTTCTAATTTAGCATTTAAATGGGGATTTTCAATTTGTTCTTTTTCTAGTTTTTTCAGTTGCATGCCCAATTCACTGATCTCCATTTTCTCCATTTTTTTCGTGTAAGCATTCAGAGATATAAAACTTCTCTTAAGAACCAGTTTTGCTGTGTCCCATAAGTTTTGGCATATTGTCTCATTATTGCCATTCTCTCACTTATTCTTTAGAATTTGATTTTTTAGTTTCCAATTAGTTTTTAGTCTATCTTCCCATGGCCTTTTATTACATAAAATTTTTATTGCATCATGATCTAAAAGGGATGAATTTAATATTTTTGCCTTACTGCATCGGATTGTGAGGTTTTTATGTCCTATTACATGATCAGTTTTTGTGTGTGCTATGTATCATTGAGAAAAGGGTATATTCCTTTTTATCCTCATTCAGTTTTCTCCAGAGGTCTATCATATCTACTTTCTCTAAAATTCTATTCATCTCCTTAACTTCTTTCTTGTTTATTCTGAGCTTAGATTCATCAAGTTCAGATAGGTAGAGATTTAGGTACCCCACTAGTATAGTTTTTCTATCTACTTCTTCCTCTAACTCCTTTAACTTCTCTAATAATTTGAATGCTATACCACTTGATGCATATGTGTTTAGTAATATTAGTAATATTGCCTCATTGTCAATGGTGCCTTTAGCAGGATGCAATTTCTTTCCTCATCTCTTTTAATTAGGTCATTTTTTGCTTTTGCTTTGTCTGAGATTAGGATTGCTACACCTGACTTTTTTACTTTAACTGAAGCACTATATATTCTGCTCCAGGTTTTTACTTTTACCATGTGTGCATTCCCATTTCAAATGAGTTTCTTTTAAAGAACAGACCATAAAATTATGGTTTTTAATCCATTTTGTTATCCACCTCAGTTTTATGGGAGAGTTCATCCCATTCACATTCACAATTATGATGACTTTGTCTTCCTCTCCATCCTATTCTCTCCCCTGTTTATACTTTTATTTTTCCCTTCTCCCTTCCCATCCTTAAGAGTTTTCCTTTTGATGATCCCCTCCTTAAATATTCCCTCCTTATCAGACCCCATCCTTTTCCTACCCTTTCCTTTTACTACTACTTCTGTCCCTTCTACATGCTCATTTTCTTTCCATTTCCCCTCCCGTAGGGCATGTTAGGTTTTTATACTTAACAAAGTATGTTATTCCCTCCTTGAACCAAATCCAATGAGAGTAAATCTCAAACAATGCTCCTCTCCCTACCTTGTTTCTCTCTATTATAATAAGTTCTTGTATCTCTTCACATTAGATTTCTATACTTAACTGAGTATGTTATTACCTCTTTGAGCCAAAACCAATGAGATTAAAGCTCATACAATGTTCATCTCCCTCCCTTTCTTTCCTTCTGCTATATGTTTTTATGCCCCTTCATGTGGCATAATTTACTCTTTTCTGCCTCTTCCTTTCCTCTTCTCTGATTACAACCCCTTTGCACTCCTTAATAAGGTTTTTTATCATCACATTAGTTAATTTATACCAACACCCTCTATCCATATATATCATTTTTAAATGTCATGATAATTATACAGTTCTCAATACTGACAGGTATCATCCTCCTATATAAACAGTTCGCTCTTAATGAATAACAAGTTGTGTGTGTGTGTGTGTGTGTGTGCATGTGCGCATCTGTGTCTGTTTTCCCTGTTTTTTTTTTATGTCTCTCTTGAGTCTTGATTTGGAGATTGAATTTTCCATTGAGCTGTGGCCTTTTCATCAGGACAGTCTGGGAGTCCCTTATTTCATTGAGTGACTATCTCCTTGCCTGAAAGATTATGCTCAATTTTTCTGGTTTGGTGATCCTTGGTTGTAATCCAAGCTCTTTTGCCTTATGAAAGATCATATTCCAATCCCTCCAGTCTTTTAGTGTAGAAGCTGCTAGATCCTGTGTGATCCTGACTGTAATTCCACAATATTTGAATTGTTTCTTTCTGGCCGCTTGCAGCCAGATTTTCTCCTTGATCTGATAATTCTGGAATCTGGTTACAATATTCCTTGGAGTTTTCAATTTGGTATCTCTTTCAGAAGGTGTTCAGTGAATTCTTTCTATACCTATTTTACCCTCTGGTTATAGGACCTCAGGGCAGTTTTCCTTGATGATTTCTTGGAAGAGCATCAAGGAATCTTCTGTCCAGGCTCTTTTTTCTCTTCATGGCTTTCCAATAGAGAATAATTCTTAGATAATATCTTCTGGATCTGTTTTACAGGTCAGTTGCTTTTCCAATGAGGTTTTTTATATTTTGTTCTATTTTTTCAATCTTTAGATTTGTACTGATTCTTGATGCTTCATATAGTCATTAGCTCCAATTTGCCTAATTCTAATTTTTAGCCATTTTTTCCTGTCAGTTTTTGAACATCCTGTTTTCCATTTGTTCAGTTTTTATTTTTAAGCTTTTTTTCCATTTAGACTTTGAACCTCCTTTCCCATTTGACAAATTTTACTTTTTAAGGAGTTGTTTTCTTCAGTGAAATTTTTTTTCCATTTTGTGAATTGCATATTTTAAATAATTGGTCAGTTTTTCTTCTACCTCTCTAATTTGACTTTTAACATCCTTCTTGAGCTCTTCCAAGAATGCTTTTTTGGGCTTGAGATCAGTTTGTATTCCCTTCTGATGTTTCAGATGGGGGTATAGGGTCAAAGCTATCTTTTTTTAAATTTGGTTCTTCTCACTTACCATAATGGGATTCTAAAATCTTTTTTTTCCAATTTGCTTTTTGACTATTGTGACTGACTATTTTCTAGCTTTTAAAGTGGATCTCTGTTTTGGGGGTACAGAGGGCTCTGACCCACTCTTCTTCTGCTGGGAGTTAGGGGCCTGGTTATTGCTTTGTGTGCTATGGCCTCTAAGTGGGTAGTCCAGGGCCAACAGGACTTTTGGTGCTTCCCTCAGGTTACACTGACATTCAGTGTGAGGTGTGGGAGAAGGGTGGTCTGGTTTATGCATCTACACCCCTGGGCTAGAGCTCACATGGGCTTGGCTGCTATTGGCCAGAGGCATGCTGGTGTCTGCCAATTCCCCTGGTTGTGTGAAGGCACACCTGATATTCTGGTATTAGCACTTGCTGACTCAACCCTCCTGGGATTCAGAATCTCCCTCTTGTTGGCTAATATGGGGCTTGTTGGGCCACTTCTCTTCCTACATGTTAGCCTCAGCACAGCCAGTCATACCCTTCCTCCACATTTCCCAAATGTACCATTGGTTCACTATTTCTGGATTGTACACTGGGGCAATATTTTCTGAATTTTTCAGGGTCTGAGAGGGAGATGAAAGTAGCTACTCCACCATCTTGGTTCCTGGAAGTTCAGGTAGATTTTTAAACTTCCAGGCTGTGGGTTGATAGCCCCAGGAGTAGCTGCTGCAGGCCCTGAACTTATCTCTTACCCAGATCTGACAGTCCCCCATCCTAGGGTGAAAGGTTTGGGAATCTCCCCTGCAGGGGTGAGTCAGTTTTCCTGGGCTCCCTGGGACTCTGCTATGGTTGTGTCTATGCTGGTACAGCCTATGTGCTGCTAAATCTGAATTTTTTTTCAGAAGTCCAGTTTCTTAGAAAACTGAGGCAAAGAAATATTGTGGGAGGAATAAATGTGTTCTCTTTTCATCTCACCAGCTAATAATGCTTCCAGAAGATGTTAGTACTTAACCTGTGGCATGCTCCAAGAAAATTAAAAGCTGTTTACCTTTATGTCCCTTACCTCTCCTCACAGAGCAGAACAAAATTAGGTCCAACAGGTCCAACAGGATTATAAGAAAAGGGCAAGAATGGGGTATGCTGGCAGGGTCCTCAAAGAAGAATAGAAATCTTTCAATGTGTCACTGCACATAAATCCATATTTTGGTTAGAATTCTGTAGATGAATAGAGACTGGTTCAGAAGCAGTGCTAAGTGAGGGCATTATGAAATAGTATTATCAATATGAAATAATTAAGCCTACCTTTTTGGAGTTTTCTTGTCTTCTATATGTATAACTGCTCTACCTCTAATGCATAATTATATTTCTTTTTTTTTAGAATTAATGGGACTGCAAAATATGTATATTCCTCTACCTTTTGGCGATCTGAAAATCTTCCTGGTGAAATAAATTGAATTCTATTTGATGAATATTTAGCCTTTGAATCTCAGGTTTACCTTGACCTGGCTCTTTATGACCTTGATTAATTCATATGGCTTCTCTGTCCATTCTTTGTTAAATGTAGATAATAAGTTGTTTTCATTTTGTGTAACAGATGTTTCTAATACTTCACAGAAGAGAAATGGATGAAAATAGTAGCAAGGCCACATAAAAGGGAAATGGGAAATATATGTGGGTATACACTAACTTCCTTTGCTCTTGAAAAGGTATCTTCTTTAGAGTTTCAGGCTGCAGGTAAGACAAGGTCAGAGGCAAAACTAGGCATCCTGTGGGTAATCTAGCTATGATATCAGTCATTTGCTATGTGCAGACTGATATTTTTGGCATGGTCATCACTGAAGCCATGGCCTCTGCATGTTACCACCAACATAAGAACTAACGCTTAGAAACAGAAAAGCAAAATAACTAACTCCCAATTTAAGATTACAAGGCAAAGCAGATATGAAGAAGACACAGATTACATACTTTAGGGATTCCCAAGACAGCAGTGACTCTATCTAGACTACCCAGAAGTAGCTTGTGGTACAATAGATAGAGCACTGGACTTGAGCTCAAATCTAGCCTCAAAAGCTATGTGACCCTGGGCAATTCTGCTTGCCTCAGTTTTCAACTATAAAACATATATGAAAATAGGACCTCCTTCGTAGGAGAATTGTAAAGATCAATGCAATTATATTTGTAAAAGAGCACTTAGCCCAGTGCCTGGTAAATAGTAACTACTACATAAATATCTTTTTTCTTCTCTTCTAACCAAAACCTGCCCTAACCTTGCAAAAAGTGGCAGGAACTAATTTAGTTTAGCCAGAGAAGTAAAAAAATGAAGAGAATTATAGAAGGGAAATATGGCATGCTATACTATGCCTAAGGAAAAGGGGAATTGAGTATCAATGCCTACCACAAGCTACTTTAGTAGTAACTAGGGCAGGTAAAAAGTAAATTCCCCAGTGTAGGAGGCAGTTGAGACAGTTGAAGCTCTATCACTGAGGGTAAGTGGATCAGTGGAGTAAGTAAGGTACAAAAGACTCAACAGTCAAAGACTACAGTAACCTTCCATTTGATAAATCCAGAGACTCCAGTTTTGGGGATAAGAACTCACCATTTAACAAAAACTGCTGAGAAAATTGGAAAATACTGTCTGGGCCAGCCAGACTGCTAGCTTCATGAGTTACTTACCTCAGTCCACATGGTCAGTCTCAGGCGCCTCTATGACTCTTCAGGATATCCCAGATTGGACAGAATAGTCAGACACTTTGTGATGGAAGTACAAGGATCTCTTTATTCTATACCATCATATTCTGTGTCCTGTGTTTCCCAATCCTCACCCCTCCTCTGCTTTATATAGACCATCAGTCTTCCCCTCATCATGTGCCTCAGCAACAGGAACCTGATAGGCAGGGAGCCCTCCTCCATTACTGGTACATGCTCAATGCCACATGTGACCTTTAGTCCCCCAAGGTGCCCGGTCCCATAAAATACAGGGCAGCAAGTTCTTGGTAAACAGGATGTGTGATCACGGGGGCAGAACACACACCTGGATGCCTATGGGACCCGCCTCAGAGCTTCCTTGTCAGAGAGAACATGATGACCAAGGTCAGGCATCTAGTCACGCAAGACTCAAAGGGCCCTTACAAATACTATGGCAGAAACTAGGCATAGATCAACATCATGCACCCTATACCAAGATAAAGTCAAAATGGGTACATGATTTAGATATAAGGCTGACATTATAAGCCAATTAGGAAAGCAAAGAATAGTTTACCTGTCAGATTTATAAAAGCAGAAGAATTTATGACCAAACAAAGGAAAGAAAACATTATGAAATAGAAATTGGATAATTTTGATTACATTAAATTGAAAGGTTTTTGTACAAACAAAGTCAATGCAATCAAGATCAGAAAGGGAGCAGAAAGCTGGAAAACAATTTTCATAGCCAGTGTCTCTGACAAAGGCTTCATTTCTAAAACATATAGAGAACTGAGTCAAATTTATAAGAATACAAGTCATTCTCTAAGTGATAAATGGTGAAAAGGTACAAAAGGCAGTTTTCAGAGGAAGAAATTAAAGCTATCCATAGTCATATGAAAAAATGCTCTACATCACTCTTAATTAGAGAAATGCAAATGAAACCATCTCTGAGGTACCTATCTGATTGGCCAAAATGACAAAACAGGAAAATGACATATGCTGGTAAAGATTTGTGAAAATTGGAACACTAATGCTTTGTTGGTGGAGTTGTGAACCAATCCAACCACTCTGTTGAGCATTTTGGAACTATGCTGAAAGGGCTATAAAACTGTGCATACACTCTGACCCAGCAATGCTACTCCTAAGGGCTGTATCATAAAGATACAACAAAAATGGGAAAAGGACCCCTACGTACAAAAATATTTATAACAGCTCTTTTGTGGTGGCAAAGAATTTGAAATTGTGAGGATGTTCATGTATTTGGGAAAGACTCAACCAGTTGTGGTATGTAACAGAATACTATTGTGATATAAGCAATGATGAGCAGGCAACATTCAGAAAAACCTGTAAAGACTTACATGAACTGATGCTGAGAAATAGAATATTGTACACAGTAACTGCCACATTTTGCAATGTCTGACTTTGATAGACTTAGCTCTTCCCAGTAATGCAGGGATTTAAGACAACTCCAAGACTCATGATGGAAAATGCTATCCACATCCAGAGAAAGAATTCTGGAGTCTGAATACGGATGGAAGCATACTATTTGTTCTTCTTTTCTCTTGTTATGTTTATTTTCTTCTTTTTCATTGTTCCTATCATTAGCCCTAACTCTTCTTTTTGTCATGACTAACACAAAAATCTGTTGAATATCAATGTATGATCAAAACCTATATCATATTGCATGCTGTCTTGGTGGGGGGAGGAGAGGAAGGCAGAGAAAATTTAAAACTCAAAATCTTATGGAAGAGAATGTTGAACACTAAAAATAAAGTAATTTGTTGTTAACAAAAAAGAAAACAACTCCTTAAAAGATAGAATTGGATGAACAGGAAAGGTTATGGAAGTGTTCTGCTCATTTCACTCAGAATGAAAAAAAATAGAAGTAAATGTAAAATACTTCATTGGAAAAAAACATGGGAAATAGATCCAGGAGAGATAATTTAAGGATTATTCGAATACCTGAAATCCATGACTGAAAAAAAGGCCTGGACAGCATCTTTAAAGAAATTATCAAGGAAAACTGCCCTGAGGTCCTAAAATCAGAGGGCAAAAGAGTCATTGAAAGAACCCACCTCCTAAAAGAGACCCCAAAATGAAAACTCCAAGAAATATTGTTGCTAAATTCCAGAATTATCAGGACAAGGAGATGATACTGTAAGTAATTAGGAAGAAGAAATTTAAAAATCATGAAACCATAGTCAGGATTACACAGGACTTAGCAGCTTCTACATTAAAAGGATTGGTGGACCTGGAATGTGATATTCCAGAAGGCAAAGGAGCCTGGATTACAACCAAGAATCAACTAACTAGAAAAAATTAGCATAATCTTTCAGGGGAAAAGATGGATATTCAATCATTCCAGATGAAAAGATCGGGGGCTAAACAGACAATTCTACCTTCAAATATAAGACTTCATAGAATCATAAAAAGGTAAACAGGAAAGAAAAAACATGTTATTCAATAAGGCTAAATGGTTTACATGGGAAGATGATACTTGTAACTCTAAAGAACTGTATCTCTATAAAGGCAGTGAGAAGAGTATACATAGACAGAGGGTGTGACTATAAGTTGATTTTGATGTGATTATATAAAAATTAATTAAAGGGTGAAAAAAGATTGTATTGGTAAAGAAGGAAAGGGGGAGAAGAAGAAGGTAAATTATATCTTATAAAGCAATGCAAAGACATTACAGTAGAGGGGAAAAAGGAAGGGGGATGAGCACTGTTTGAATCTTGCTCTCATCAGATTTGGCTCAAAAAAGGAAATAACATAGACAGTCAGTTGGTGATAGAAACCTATCTTCCTCTATAGGGAAGTAATAGAACCCAGGGGGAAGAAAAGAGAGGAAGTGCATAGAAGGGAGAGCAGAAGTTAGTAGGAAAAAAGGGAAAGAAAAGGCAGGGGTGATAGAAGAGAGAGATTAAAGAAGGTGGTTGTCAGAAGGAAAACACTTGTGAGGAAGGAAAGGGTTAAAGGAGAGAGTAAAGTATAAATGGGGGTGTGTATGCAAATAGAATGGAGAGAAAGACATAGTAATCATAACTCTGAATGTGAATTGGATAAAATCTCCCATAAAACAGAAGTGGATAGCAGTGTGGATTAAAAACTAAAATCCAACAAAAATGTTGTTTAAAAGAAACACATCTGAAGCAGAGAAATACATGCAGAGTAAAGGGAAAAGGCTGGAGCAGAATATATTATGCTTCTGTTTAAGTAAAAAAAGCAGGGGAAGCATTCCTGATCTCAGACAAAG
The DNA here is from genome assembly GCA_028646575.1 of Pseudocheirus occidentalis. Classification (NCBI taxonomy): domain Eukaryota; kingdom Metazoa; phylum Chordata; class Mammalia; order Diprotodontia; family Pseudocheiridae; genus Pseudocheirus; species Pseudocheirus occidentalis. Next base: position 9,313 of record JAQQSW010001644.1, read on the forward strand.
CAAAAGAAAAAAAATAGATCTAGTTAAAAGAGATAAGGAAGGAAACTACATCTTGGTAAAAGGTACCGCAGACAATGAAGTAATATCAACACTAAACACAAATGCACCAAGTGGTATAGCATCCAGATTCCTAAAGGAGAAGTTGGGTGAGTTATAGGAAGAAGTGGACTGCAAAACTATACTGGTGGAGGGTCTCAACCTCTCTCAGAACTAGATAAATCTAACCATGAAATAAACAAGAAAGAAGTTAAGAAGATGAATATAATTTTAGACAAATTAAGAGAGCAAAGAATAGTTTACCTTTCAGACCAATGGCAAAGTGAAAAATTTATGACCAAATAAAAGACAGAATATTATAAAGTGAAAAATGGACAATTTTGATTACATCAAATTAAAAAAGGTTTTGCACAAACAAAGCCAATGTAACCAAGATTAGAAGGAAAAAACAGCTGGGCAAGAATTTTGACAACTAGTGTCTTTGACAAAGGCCCTATTATTTATAAAACATATAGAGAACTAAGTCAAATTTATAAGAATATAAGTCATTCTCCAATTAATAAATGGACAAAGGATGTGAACAGGCAGTTTTTAGATGAAGAAATAAAAGCTACCCAAAGTCATAAAAAATGTTCTAAATCATTACTCACTTAGAGAAATGCAAATTAAAAGAGTTCTGAGATACCAGCTCACACTTATCAGATTGACTAATTTGACAAAAAAGGAAAATGATCAATGTTAGAGAAGATGTGGGAAAATTGAGACACTAATATATTGCTACTGGAGTTGTGAACTGATCCAACCATTTGGTAGAGCAATTTGGAGCTATGCTCAGAGGATTATAAAACTATGCATACCTTCTGAACCAGCAATACCATTACTAGGTTTGTATCCCAAAGATATTATAAAAAAGGGAAAAAGACCCACATGTACAAAAATATTTATAGCAGGTCTTTCTGTGGTGGCCAAAAATTGGAAATTGAGGAGATGCCCATCAACTGGGGAATGGCTGAACAAGTTATGCTATATGAATATTTGTAAGAACTATGGAGTCTGAATACAGATAGAAGCATACTATTTTCTCCCTTTTTGTTTTTTCTTTCATGTGGTTTTTCCCTTTTGTTCTGATTCTTCTTTCACAACATGACTAATATAGAAATATGTTTAAAATGAGTATACATGTATAGTCCCCATTTATACATTATACATTTCCCCAATAACAGATTGCTTACCATCTTGGGGAGGGATGTGTGCAGGGAGAAAAAAAAATTTGGAACTCAAAATCTTATAAAAGTGAATGTTGAAAATTACCTTTATATGTAATTAGAAAAAAAATCTGCAAAGTGGGGAAAAAAGAAAAAAAACCATCACTCTCTACCCTCACAAAAATCCATCCCACATGAGAAAGAATTTTTAAATAAAAAAAATTAAACAAATACAAAGAAAAGAAAAAAAACCAAGTTAAATACTAAAACAAATATAAAATAAGAAAAGGAAAAAAACCTATCATATGCACAGCAGAACCTGAGAGGATTTAGAATTGTAATGGTAAGCAAAGTAGTACTTTGCTCCTTGTTTCAGTTATTGTAATGGCAAGCAATGTAATATTTAAGTTCCTTGTTTCAACTACTCAAGTGTCTTTGAACCCCACCTGTGATTATATCAAGTCTTTATTAGAAACAGTATACATTGTGTTGCCCTTAATAGGCCTATGAGAGTTAGGAGACCTTCCCTGTCCTTAATAGGCCTAATGTCATTGCATGGAGTCTGCAGTAAGAGAAACTTCCCAAAAGATTGAAACAGGAAGGACTCAACAGGAAGAGTGGAACAGAAAGGAGCAGAGCAGATAAAAGCTCAAGCATGAGTTAGGACCAAGAAGAACTGAGATCAAGAATGCTTACGATTTCAGCACTCCATAGCACTCTATCTGTTGGTCTGCCACACAAAAGCCTTGTCTGTTGTTTTTGGAGAGAAGGCCTGAAATAGGACTTTACTGCTTATCCAGAAGCCCTGAGAGAGGATTTTTACTGCTATTTACAGAGGTCCTGAAAGAGGACTTTTACTGCTATTTACAGAACTACAGGGACTTTACTGTTGATTAGTAGTAATTCTGCTAAGCTTAATGTGTGTAAATATTGTTTTGGCTCTGTTAAACTTTGTCTTCCCAGAAACAGAAACTGAAGGACTTGGAGAGGACTAGTCACCATGAGCTTCCATATGGAACAGGAGTGGAGAGATGCCTACCTGTGAATCCAGGCAACAGCAGGGTGAATCCAGGCAAGATCTGGGAGCTTGCAAGAAGAGTCATGGAATTTGGAAATCAGCCTTAAGTTAAGATCAAAGGACTTTCACTTACATCCTCAGTGCTGACTGGCGAGATTGTAACTTACTTGTGACCTAGGGTGAATGGCCTTTATACTTTCTACTATCCCTTAAGGATGATTATGTATGATTAGTTTAAGGATGATTGGAAATCAGCCTCTAGTGTTTTCTTTAAGACTATATAGCCACCTTAGTAATAAGTTGTTATGTTATACTGTTATGAATGTTTTGCTTTAGTTTATTGCTGAATAGAGAGTTTACTATACTATGTGATTAGAACCTTAAAGTTATTCACATCAGCAGTCCTCAGGAGAGTTCCTCGTGATTGGCTTTACAAAAATATAAAATAATAAATTTCTATTTCAAGAAAACTTATATAACAAATAGTACAGTTGTGTTCAGAGCTGTCCATACATTTTTTTCTTCCTTGTAGGTTTTATTTTGCTCCTGATTGCATTTTTTTCCTTTATTCTTTATCCCCTTTCCTTTTCTGCCTCCTTCAAAAAAGCTACAATAAAGGGCAGATATATTTTTAAGTGTGTTTGTGTGTCTGTGTATGTATACACAAACATATATAGACATACATATAGGCATACAAACACATACACTTAGATATCTATAATCATATACACATTCGAATATATATTAATATGCATCTATGTAAGATGACACTGTACTTGTTTGTGCTCTGTTTCTCTGAAGGTGGATAACTTCCTTCATAAGTCCAAGTCTTTCCATATTCCCCATATTTTCTAAATACACCAACTCATCATTTCCTAAACCCTAGCAATATTCCAACTTTATACTGTCTAGTTATTTTAAATAGTTATATCACCAATGGGATACCCATAGCAGCTGCTATCAATCTGCAGATGTATTTCAGGGTTGAATCACAAAATATAACAAACTCTCTTCCTCAAAGGTGAAATCCAGATATTTATTCAGATACCAGAAAGCCAATCCCATCATGGTAACAAAGAAGTTTATACATACCAACAATGTAGGAAGTGCTGCCATCCCCATTTTCCCTATGTTAAGCTTCCCCACAAACAAACTCCCCTAGGTAAAATTTCTCCCTCTCTCATTCACACTAACTTCTCTGCCTCTGCTCTCTCCCACTTCTCCTCAGTTCTGCCTCACTCTCCTGTTTCTGTTCCACCCTTCCTGCTCCATCCATTCAATAAGCTCCTCTCACCATGGACTCCAAGTGACTCAAGCTATGGGTTGGGCCAAAGCTCAAAGCAGGTTACATGGGTCTATTGAGGGACAGGGAAGATCTTCAAATTCCCTTAACATTATAATAGTCTAAAACAATATTAATATGGCTGACACATAGCTCAATTTTTCTATTTTTTCTTTTCATTAAATCTATTTTACCTTTGTCCGATACCATGATTACTACTTCTGCTTTTTTTAAACCTAATATATTCTACTCCTGACTTTTACTTTGTGTTTGTGTATATCTCTTATTTCCTATCCCTCTTGAGTCCTCTACTTTATGTCTACCCACTACCTTGTTGTCCTGTCACTTAAACTACACCTCCCCCTTATCTAAGGATCCCTCACTTATTCTTTCTCCTCCAGTCCCTCTCCACCCAATCCTATGAGTCTTTTCTTTATTTATATAGAGTATAAGACTTTTACGTCCTTCTAAATTTATATGTATTTGTTCCCTCATCCCATTTCTGATGAGAGTAGGGTTTTGGAACTAACAACCCTCTTCCCCCATCCAATTCTTCTGTCTCAGTTCTTCCTCTTGCACCTCATTTGTATACAATAATTACTCTTTTTACATTTTCATAGATTGTATTGCTTTTTGGAATCACATAATACTCATTCCTACCACAATCTTTTTTTCAAACTACCCAAATACTAATTTCAACCTTAGACATACAGTATACTATCCTTATATAAAAAGCGAATGGTCTGTCCTTATTGAATCCCTTGTAATTAATCGTTGATGTTTACCTTATATTTCTCTTGGATCTTGTATGTCAAATTTTCTATTTAGTTCAAGTCTTTGCAATAAAATACTGAAAATCTGACAAGTCATTGAATATCCTTTTTTTCATTTAGAATTATGCTTGACTTTGCTGTGTATATTTTAGCTGCAACCCCCATTTTTTTGCTCTTCAATATATAGTGGTGCAAGGCTTTTAGTGTAGCTGCTGCTATGTCTTGAGTGATTCTAATTATGGCTTTACCATATTTGAATTACTTTTTTTTCCTTGTTTCTTGTATAAAAGTTCTTCTGTGAACTCTTTTTGGGTGGGTGATCATTTGAAGTTATTCTTTGGGACAAGAGGGTTTTTTGCTTCAGTGCCATCCTGTAAACCTGTCTTATCTATTCCCACAGCATCTTTCTATGATGGGGTTCTTTTTTCCTTCCCCTTCCCCCTCTCTTTTTTTTAAAAAAATAATAATTTGTAATCATTTCTAATCCTGGGGTATGGGGAATGGTGCCTCTGGAGTCATTTCCTCCTTCAATTCTCCCCTCTGACTTGGAACCAAAACCAAGACTTCCAGCCCACAGCCAGTGATGTCCCCACTCCATTGCTTCTGCAGTCACTGGGCATGTGCTGGTTCCTTCTTGCCCAAGACAGAGTTCCACAGTACAGCTAGGCCTGACATCCCTTATCAGCAGAGGCTCCCTCAACCTTGCCTTGCTCAGACATCGGATTCACCATACTATACAGGAGATGAGAATTCCTGTGGCTGAGGCTGAGACTATGTGCCAAGCCAGCTACACTAAAGGCTCATTACTTGCTTTTCCAGTGAAACTAGGCAGGAGGTCTTAACACTTCATAGGGACCAAACCTCAGTTCCAGGATTTTTCTTCAAATTGTCCTAGAAGGACTACTGTTTTGCTTATTTTTTTTTTTTACTGCTTTATGTTTACCATGAGGTCTTGTTTATGGGGAAAATCTGGAGAGCTTGGAATTTTCTGACCTATTCTGCTATCTTCCCAGAATCCTCTATAGGATTGTTTTTGAAGAAAAAGAGAAATAAGAAAAAAATCCACAAAATCAATCAATACATTAAAAAAGACTGAAAGCATACGCAACATTCTGTACCTGTGGACCAAATGCCTCTGTAAATGACTAGCACGAAGATATCTTCTCACATCTCTTATTTAAGGTCATATTTTTTATTTATAACAGTGCAAATTAACTTTTGATTATTTTGTGCTTCTTTCTATTTATATTGTTATCTTTGTGTATATGGTCTTGTCTATGATTACTTCATTCTGAATTTGTTTATAAAAGATTTTCCATATTTCTCTGTATTTAGAATATAAATATTCTTCCATAAAAAGTGGTGCTATAAATATATTGGTGTAAATGGGAATTTTCTTTTTTCTTTTCACCATTTTATTTTTCTCCAATTACACATGAAAACAATCTTCAACATTCATCTCTAAAACTGAGATCCAGATTCTCTCCTGTTTCAACCTCTATCCCCTTGCTGAAAGGGCAAGCAATTTGAAATGTTATGCATGTTCAGTCATGCAAAACGTATTTCCATATTAGTCATGTTGTAAACAAAAACACAGACAAAAATAACAACCTAAAAAATAAAGTAAAAAAGTTTGCCTAGATTTTGTATTGAGACTTCATCAGTTCTTTCTCTGGAGATAAACAGCATTTTCAATCATGAGTCCTTCAGATTTTTCTTGGATTACAGTATTGCTGAGAAAAGCTAAGTTATTTATAGTGGATCATCTTACAATATTGTTGATATTGTGTACAATGTTCTTCCTGTTATACTCATTTCGCTTTGCATCGGTTCATGTAAATCTTGGAATTTTGTTTTGAGAGAATCTAGCTCATCATTTCTTATTGCATAATAGTATTCTTTGAAAATCATCTAGCAACATTTGTTCAGCTATTTCCCAGTTGATGAATATCCCCTCAATTTCCAGGTCTTTGCTACCAGAAAAGAGCTGCTAAAAATGTTTTGTACATATAGGTCCTTCTCCTTTTTGTTGTTGTTGGTTTTTTACCTCTTTTATGCTACAGATCAAGAGTATTGCTAGGTCAAAGGGTTTTATAGGTCATTAGGTTTAGTTCCAAATCACTGTGAAGAGAAGATATAATTAATAACCAATAATTCGTGGGAGATTCAGAGCTCTCCCTTCTAAAGTCCCAATTTTGAAAGTTAAGTCTCTTGAGACATTGCTGATAATGAGATTGGACTAACTTTCTTGTTTAAGACCCCACCATGGGGGCGGAGCCAAGATGGCAGCATAGAAGCAGCAAAGTTTTGCAGCTCCCACACATCCACCCTAAATATCCATAAAATATGACTCTAAACAAATTTTAGGGCTCCCAAACTCACAAGAATACAGAAAACACATCTCTTGCTAAAGGCAGCTTGGCAGGAGGGGCTCATTGCGGCAGGCTGGGAGCCAAGGTAAGCCCAGCCTGAAACCAAAACTGTGGCAAGGCCCCAGGGTAATCAGTAGGAGCCAACCTGCAGTGTGAGTTTACAGAGACCAGATCTACAGCACCTGGAGCAATCTCCACATTTATCAAGCCAGGAAAAAGAAGGAGTAGGGAAAGGTCAGTGAAAGTACAAGCTAAATTTGGGGGAGGAAAAGCAGTTCAGCCAATCTGCCCCCAGGGCAAGGAAGCAGCAGGTGAAAGGAGAATCTGCTGCAACCAGAAACAGCCTCCACTGGGCTGCTTCAGAGTGCCTGGCCTGTGGACCCCTCAGGGGGCCTGAAACCATTGATCTGGGCCAAGGGCTCTTGCATTGAGCAGCCTGGATCTGGATCGTGGTCTTGGGTGAAGGTCCAAATCTGGTGGGGGCTGCAGCACCACCCTAATAGCTCCAGCAGCTGTGAAACCCCCAGCAATATGGGACAAAGCTTTCCTCCCTGGAAGCAGAGTTCCACAGAGCTAAAAAATCAAGCAATTAACTGGCTGGCCAATATGAGGAGAAGAAAGCAAAATAAGAACAGCAATCAAACTCTAGAATCCTTTTTTTGGGGATGAAAAGGATCGAGGTATGGAGCAGGAGGAAGACAGCACAGTCAGAACTCCCACACCAAATGCTTCCAAGATACATGAAGATTGCCTACAAGCCACAGATTGATGTAAAAAGGACTTTGAAGGGGCGGGTAGGTGGCGCAGTGAATAGAGCACCAGCCCTGGAGTCAGGAGGACCTGAGTTCAAATCTGACCTCAGACACTTAACACAAAAACTAGCCATGTGACCTTGGGCAAGTCACTTAACTCCAACTGCCCTCCAAAAAGCAAAAAAAAAA
>JAQQSW010001645.1:6018-16892 GCA_028646575.1 Pseudocheirus occidentalis
GTCACTGAGAGTTGGTAATGACTGAAAAAGCAACTGAACTGAACTTGATTACATTAAGGAAATAGTACAGAATGACTGAATCTCATTGCTGGAAGGATCTTGGGGATCATTTAGGCCAGTCCTTAAACAAAAGCAGGAATTTACCATTTTCTGCTCTGAGACCCAAACTGCTGGGAACTCCCTCCTTCCTAAGGCAGCCCATTCCATTTTGGGAGAGCTCTGATTGATACATTTTTCCTCATAAAGAGCTGAAATTTACCTCCTCATAATTCCCCCTACATCTCCAAGTTCTGCACTTTGGGCTAAAGCAGAGTAAGTCTCATACTTCATCCAAATGACAGCCTTTTAAATTCCTGAGGGTAGCAACCATTTCCCCCAAGAGCCTTTTCTTTTGTGGACTAAACATCCACATTTCCTTAGATTACTCTTCATAAGTCACAGATTCCAGGCTAGCCTGGTTACCTCTCTGCTTATCAATACTCCTCCTGAAATAGGATACTCGGAACTCAACATAATACAAACGTGCCCTGAGACTTTGGAGAAATGTACTTCAGATGGTACCTGAGGAATAGAGGGTACAGTAAGACCATAACCTTTCTTTCTGTGAATAACCTTTTTTTATTATATCAAGATCTCATTAGGTTTTTGTTTGCCATATCACAATAATAACTACTACTGAACTTGCACTCCACTAAAATCCCCAAATCCACTCTGGTTCTGCACATAGCAGCTGCTTATTAAAGTATCATACACTTCTTGTTGTCTAATAGTTAAAATTCTATATTCTAAGGCCTTTTCTAGCATCTAACATACTATGTTTACATGATCAGCTTGTCCTTCCTTCTGAGTATTAGTTTTTCTTCCCCCTTAATTTAAACCCTTTGGGTCTTGCTGACCACTAAAGATGCCTTCCTAAGACTATAAGTCACAGGTCTCTTCTACTTGGGCTCCTCTTAATGATCCTTTGGCCTCAAGAAACCAACAAACTGATGGGCTGTCATCATCTTTAGTCTCTGATGCCAATTCTACACGCACCTGCCAATCTAGATCTTCTCTGGTTCGGCGGAAGGTAGATCAATTTCACTGTTCTCAGAACATAATGGTGGAAGGTCCCTGCCCATGTGGTAGGTCTACAAGGTCACAGTGATACCCTAACTTTCTCCTCCTTCTTGCCCAAATGTGGCACCAGTATCCTTCAGGAGACAAGATCTAATACAAGAAATAACTTAGCAAGAGCTCAGAACTGGAATCTTTCCTTTTTCTCGCTCTGGGGGAAATGAAACAGAGACACCTGGGAAGGCACAGCCTTAAAGAATGTGGGTTTACTTGCACAGCTGACAATAAATATGTTTTTCAGGAAAAGAAAATTTGCTGCAACAAGAATGCCTGCCTGCCCACCACCAGAGAAAAGCCTGTTTGTGTGGGTAGCACAATGGGGAACGTGTTCCTCCCATGCAGAGACTGAGAAATGGAATTTGTTTTTCTGACCCCTGGTAGCTTGGTTAACGTATTTGTTTCCCAACTGATGGAAACTTATCTCTCTTGGTAGAGGGCCTCAAGTGAGTCCATTAGTTGTGAAGGGGGCTTGTGTAGGAGATGCTGTCATCCTACGGGACTAGATCCAAAGCATGCTGCCAGAGGCGTCTATATAACAACAACACACAACAGTGTAAGACTATGTAGCCTTTCTATGGCATGTTAAGACTCACAAAATGCATTACAAATACTGCCTCATTTTATCCTCACCACAGCTCTGGGATGTAGATACTATTATGACCCCACTTTACAGATGAGGAAACTGAGCCTGGGGGAGTTTAAGTGACTTGCCCAGGATTGTGCAGAATGGCTGAGGGTAGAATTGAACTCAGGTCTTCCTGAGCTCCAAGAATTCAGTTAGAGGAACTGGACCTGTTCAGTACTGGAGGAGACATCCAGTCTCCTTTGGATAACATAGTAGGCATTCAATTTAGTACTCTACTGACTTATCACCTGGTTACCATTGTCTATTCCTGTTTATTTCAGGAAGGAGAAACAATAACCAAGTTTATAGTTCTTTCTCAGAGCTAATCCTACCCTAGTGTGGTTTCTCTTTAGTCCTGTGTTGCTTGTTCCAAATCTCAGGTTGGCTCACTACCCATTTGACTTTCCTGCCTCTTCCCAAGGAGGACACCAGCAGAGCAGAACACAGGGGCAGGGCCTCTAACCTGTACCCCTGCCAGCTACTAGCTGCGATGGGACCATAGTGCTCTCACCTTCTCAAAGGGTGCAGAATCCATCCCTTGGTTTGCCTGAAGTTGCAACAGCATAGATCTTTCCTATTCCATAGCTATCCCTCTTTCCCATACCCTGTGAACGTCCTTTACCCCAGCAGAGCTCTAGCCAACTTCCTAAGACTATAAGTCACAGAGAAGATATCAGCTTCTCTTCCTAGTGTTGCTATCCCCCTAGGCCAAACTTCCTTACCTCTACTGAGAGTCCCAGCATCCTCCCAGGCACTCACACCCACAACTCTGGCGTCAATCTCTACTCCTCACTTTGATTCACCTGATGTATTCAACTTATTTGCATATCTTTTCATTTCTGCCTTCACAACATCTCTCAAATATGTACTCTTCTCTCCACCCACATTGTCTTAACCCTAATTCAAGCCCTCATCACCTTGCACCTGAGTTATTGCAAGAGCCTTATAACTGCTCTCCTTTTCTCAAAATTTTCCATGCTGCAATCTGTCCTCCACTCATCTCCCAAGACGATTTTTCTAAAGCATAGGTCTAACCACGTCACCACCCACCCATCCCCTTGCTCAAAAAACTCTATTAACTATTATCTCCAGGATTAAATATGAATTTTTTTAGTTTGGCATTTAAAGTTCTTTATAACCTGACCCCTTTCCCACATTTCCAATATTTTTACACCTTACCTCACTAAGAGACTATTTTACAGAGAAATGACACAAGGCAGACACTCACACAGCAGTCAGAAGAAGTGATACAAGGACACTCTCAAGGTCTTGCTGAAGAACTTTGGAATCAATTAAATGACACGGGAGACAGTGGATTAACCCAGCATGGCATGTCCACATCAAAGAAGATGCTGTGGCTCTGCGAGTAAAGCAGAATTGCAACAGCTCAGAAGAAGCATGAGATATGCAAATTTAGAGATATCTCCACTCCACACGTTCAATGGACTATTTGCATCCAACCCATGATAGAGCCTTCCACGATCATGTTGGTTTGATTAGCCACAGTCAGACGCACTGTACACACTCCAACATAGTGATGTTATTTTGGTCTTCTTTGAGAATGAAAGACATCAAACAACCAACCAACCAATTCATATACTCTAGAATATTGAAAAAAATGGTCTGATTGCATTTCAATGAACACTCCTGTCTTTGCACTGGTTGTCCCCCAGTTCTAGAATGCTCTTCCTCCTCATTTCCATCTCTTGGTTGCCTTGGCTTCCTTCAAGCCTCATTCCAAGTTCTATCAACTTCAGACCTTCTCAGTCCCCTCCACTAGCAAAAGCTTCCAATGACTCTGTATATATCTTCACCATACCTAGTTATTACATGCTGTCTGTCTCATTAGAACATGAGATCTTTCATGAACAGAGACTGTTCTTGCCTTTATCTGTATCCCCAGCACTTAGCACTGTGTCTTAGCTCATAGTACATGCTTGAGTTTCCTCACTCAAGAGCTACCCGTGTCAATGAAATCACAAGTCCAGCACCCATCCCTTCACTTAAAGTAAAAAGTGGTTTTCCTAAAATGCAAATCTGATCACTTGTTGTTATTCTGCTGTTGTTGAGTTGTTTCTGACTCGCAGTAACCCCATTAGGGATTTTCTTGGCAGAAATACAGGAGTGGTTTGCCACTTCCTTCTCCAGCTCATTTTACAGATGAGGAAACTGAGGCACACAGGGTTAAGTGACTTGCCACAGGTCACAGCTAACAAATATATCTGAAGTTGAATTTGAATTCAGAAAGATGAGTCTTCCTGACGCTAGGCCTGGTAATCTATCCACTGTGTCACTTAGGTGCTCAAATCTGAACTTGTCACTTCCCTATTACAGTGGTTCTCAACCTTCCTAATGACGTGACTCTTTAATACTTGTATGTGGGCATATCTGTATGTGGGTGGACACTCCTGGAGATGGATAGAGGAATGGTTTCTCAGTTCCTAAGACCATTGGAAATATGTGTCTTCTGATGGTCTTAGGCAACCCCTGTAACTCCTGTGAAAGAGTCATTCGACCCCCAAAGGGGTCATGAGTCACTGGTTAAGACCCGCTGCCCTATTACCTCCAGGATAAAATATAAAATCCTTTGTGTGGTTATGAATGCTATTTATAACCTGGTCCTTCCTATCTTTCCATCTTCTTATAGCTTAATCCGGACTCCTTACTATTCCTCACCCATTGCCCCACTCTGGGTATTTTCTCTGGTTGTTGTCCATATCTGGAACTGTCGTCCGTGTCCCTCCTCATCTCCCCTCCTCAGTTCCTTGGATGCCTTCATTCAATTATCTCCACTTTGTTTGTACATAGTTTTTGCAAGTGGTTTCCTCCTTAAGACCAAGAATTCCTCAAGAATAAGGCTTGTTTTGGCCTTTCTTTGTACCCCAGTGCCTGGTGCATTGCCTGGCACAGAGTAAGAACTTACAACTTACAGAATAACGACTTAGTGAATGGCTGGCTTCTTTTATCCTTTGGGTGTACATTCACAATACAGTGTCAACACAATACAGTCTTAACTCCTTTTTTCATTCTATTTACTTTAGGAGGAGGGAAAGGAATATGGTTTTCCCTGTGGGTTTTTTCCCTTTGTTCTTTTATTGTTCATTTATTCTCTGTGGCACATTTCTTGCTTTCTTAAACATAGCTGAGCTAGGATCACTTACTCAGCCACCTTCAGAAGAGCCTCAACAATCATGGGAATGTGCTATGATAAGCAATTATGAAGTAGAATAAAATCCTATTTAAAAGGACATCAATAAATCAAGGATTTTGTTGCAGGCAGCATCCTCCGCGCCATAGATCTAGCACTTGGCATTCAATACCCTCTAAAATCTGATGCCATTGTGCTGGAAGCTAATTCTTAGCATAGTGTCTGGCACATAGTAGGCACTTAATAAATGCTTATTGATTGAAGCTTTGTGGTTTTTGGAATTTTGTATGAGATAATCTCTAAGGTCTAAATCTCTAAGGTCCAAAGAGCTCAAAATCCTCTGACTCTTCCAATTTTGTCTGCTGCTCAAAAGCAAAAGAAAAGAATTTCAGGTATCATGGGGATAAAACAACATCAAAAAAATTTAAATCGTCTGTTTTGGTTATGTAATATTAGGAATTTTTGCACAAATAATTATCAATGCAGCTAAAAACAGAAGAGAAACTGTCAAGTGAGAAAACATCTTTTCACCAAATATCTCTGCTAAAAGCCTGCTATCCATAATATGTAGGAAATTAACACAAATAAACATCATCAAGAACCATTCTCCAATAGGTAAAACGGTCAAAGGATATGAACAAAAACTTTTCAAAACAAATGCAAATTATTGATAACTATGTGAAAAATGCTCTTAATCACTAAGGATAAGAAAACTATTCTCAAGTGTCACCATAAGCTCATCAGCTTTGACAAAGATGATAAATGATGGTTATGGTCAGAGTTAGAAGGGTTGAAGACAAGTACTCTGAAGCACTGTTGATAGATCTATAATTTGGTCCAATTATTTTGGAAACAAAATGACATTCAAGGAGGTCACTCAACTAACTGTTGGTACCCTTTGAGCCAGTAAGCCTACTATTAGGCATATATCCAAGAAAGTAAAAGACAAAAAGAAAAAGGGAAAAAAACCATATATATGTGTGTGCATATACATATATATATATGTGTATATATATATATATATATATATATTTATCTCAGAACTGTGCTTTTGGGCTACAAAAAACTAGAAATGAAATAGGTACTCATTAAATCAGGGATGGTGAAACAAACTGTGGTAAGTTAATAATAATGTAACATAAGAATTGGTAAATTAATAGAAATGTGATGAATTATTTGAATGAACAAAGTCAACCAAGCCAGGAAATGATATAGATGCTATAATAAAAACATAAACAAATATAATACAGTAATGTAAACAAAAACAATATCAAAAGGTAGACAGACTCAGAATGATGGAAAGACCAACCTTAGCTCCAAAGAAGAGATGATGACATTAAGTTCCCAGTACTTAGCACAGTGCCTGGTATGAAGAAGGCATTTAATGAATGCTAGTTGACCACTAATAACTCTTGGATGATAGGAGGGGTACGTCCTTAGGGGAAAGCTGCATAGACTGCCAGAAATGGGTACTTTATATTTTGTTACTTGGTTTTGTTTATCCATTCTTCTTTGTTATAAGGAATAATTTGATGCAGAAGGTATAGTGAAAGATGTCTGTGGCATTGAAAAAATAAATAAAAAGCCAGGACAAATACAGTGGGACTATTGCTTCCTTACTCCTCAAAGTTTTGCTCCTCTTATGCAATCCACAACCGCATTAACTTTTTGTCTGCCATATCAAATTACTGAATAGTGTTGATCTTACATTCTGCTAAAAGCCTCTGATCTACCTTTCAGACAATCTGCTGCCTAACCTGCCTCCACCATTTTGTTCTCATGAAATTCATTTATTGACCTGAAATGTCAGGCTTTACATTTATTTCTATCAAATTGCATTTTAAATCCTAATGTTCTGTCATGGTGAGATCATAGTAGACAGTACCTCCTTCAGCTAGTGTGTTTATTATTGTTCCCAGCTTATTTTTGGTCATTTATGACTATCTAAGTCCATGATAAATTTTTTAAACTGGCATAGATCTCTGGGAACTCTACTGGAGTTCTCTTTCCAAGATGACATTAAACCATTAATGGCCACACTTTGTAACCATACTCCCAACCAGTTCCAAGTTTATTCAGCTCTTTTAACAGTTTAGATGACATTCATTTCTCCATATTTTCAACAAAAATAGCTAAAAAATCCATTTTTATAAAATCTTTTGCTATGATGGAAGGAAAGGTACAGGGAACCCAAAATTTATCAACATATAAAAAAAATTTTATTTTTCCCAATTATCTGTAAACCTAAGCTTTAACATTAATTGTTTTAAATATTGAGTTCCAAATTCTCTTCCTTTCTTCCTTACCCTCCCCCATGAGAAAACAAGCAATTTCATATAAGTTATACATGTGCACTCATGCAAAATTTATCTCCATATTAGTCATGTTGCATCAACAATTTTTTTAAATAGGTCAACTCCAAAATAGATAACCCTTTTGTGTCCTCCTTAACTTCTCTATAGCATTAAACACCGCTACCTCCTGAGTTTCCAATGGCAGTGTCACTGGGAATCCATTGCTATTGATGGAAATGTGCAGTGTAATAAGAAGTACACTGAATCTAGAGTCAGAGGCCTGGGTCTTTGTATGCCAGCATTGGCCCCTACCTGAGGAGTGACCTTGCACAAATCCTGTCCCCATTTTGAGCATATATTTCCTCACCATCAAAGAACAATAATCATGTTTATGCTGCCACTCTCATGCAGTGATTGTAAAGAAAGTGCTCTATAAGAAGTGAAAACACTGTGGCAGAGGGCTGCCATTATTAATGTCATCGATCTGTGACACTGCTACCATCAGCACATGAGTTCTAACCTGCTCTTATTGGAGGAAAATAAATAAAAAATAAAAAAGATGGGTGGGAGGGAATACCCCTCAACCCTTCTCTAAACGTTATACAAATTGAAGTGACACATTAGGTCCTTCTCACATTGAGAATAATAAATTGTTTCCTGCCTTATCAAGTCTAATGGCATTTCGTAAATCATATTGCTGCCTGAAGCTTGTTGAGCTCAATCAATCACAGGAATGACAGGTCTTGGTCCCAACCAACAACATAGCACTACAAGGATGGATCCATGTGGCCTCCAGTAATTCTACTTCTTAATGGCATCTATTGAGGAGAAAGGAGTATGCTGGTGCCTGTTTGAAAGGAGGCAAGAAGACTGGAAATCCTCATAGATGAGACTAAAAATGTATCATCTGAGTTTCTGGAGTGCCATGTATTTCTGAGGATTGGCAACACTTTGCCATCCAGAATCCAAGAATAATAGCTAGCAGACTTACAAAAGAGTTTTATAAATATTATCTCATTTTACCTTCAAAACAGTGCTATGAGATGGTTGCTATTATCATCCCCATTTTACAGATAAGGAAATCTCAGATAAATATAAGAATATCAGACTTGAAAGAGACCTTCTTGCAAAATCCCAAACAAGTTTATCCTCTACAAAATGTGTGCACCGATAAGTAGTGACAGTAACACTCCCCAGTATAGCAGAACCAGATTAAAATGTAATGGGGAAGTATTTAACAAAATAAGTAAAATACAATCATACATAGATGATGTTAACACGTCATTTTCTAAGTTAATATGCAACCTCCAGGGATCTTTTTATAAGGTTTGCTGTTCAGAGTTTTTAGTTGTGTCCAACTCTTCATAACCCCATTTAGGATTTTCTTGGCAAAGATACAGGAGTGATTAACTATTTCCTTCTCTGGCTCATGTTATATTTTAGCAAACTGAAATAAACAGGGGTAAGTAACTTGCCCATGGTCATACAGCTAGTAAGTATGTGAGACCAGATTTGAATTCTGTAAGATGAGTCTTCCTCATTCCAAGCCCAGAGCTCTATGCACTGTGTCACCTAGCTGCCCACATGTTTTCTATACTCACTCACAACTGCTTTGTATTGATTTTGTATACTTTTTGTGTTTACTCATTTGTGTATGTTTATTTCTACCAGTAGAACATATGCTCCTTGAGGGGATGATGTTCTTTGTCTTTGTATCCAGATCCAGCATAGTAGATGCTTTGTACATAGTAGATGTTTCATTAATATTTGTAGAACTGACTTGAAATATTGTCTCAAATAGCTGAAGAGGGATTGAATCTGGTGGGCTAAACTAGCACTCACAAACTAGGAAGTGAGATTTGAGCTTTATAAAAAGGAGAAATTCCTAATGCATGGGCTGATTTGGGAAAAACAATAATAATGGTTGTATTGCGTTAAGGCAGAGAGGTGCTAACACAGATGGAGGGCTGGACAAGGACTGAGAAATAACTGTATTCCGATCTTACTGGAGACCCCATGATACCTGTGTGTTCTCCTGGGTAAGTAACCTAACCTCTCCTTGCCTCAGTTACCTCATCGGCAAATTGGAGGTAAAAACAGCACCTACCTCACAGACTTGCTATGAGGATCAAATGAGATTAAAGAAGTTTACATATCTTAAAGCTTTATATAAATGTGAGCTATTATTGTTGCAGGAGGCCCTTTCTAATCCCTCCAGCTGCTTATGCTTCCCTCCCAAATTAACTTGCATTTAATACATATGTATATAATATAATATATATTTACATGGTGTATATTTATAATATATGTGATAATCATCTGTCTATATAATATTATATTTAACATGTGATATATATGGTTATATAATAGATTTAAATGTAATGGGAAATGTTTAACAAAATAAATAAGATATAGATAATAGAAATATGTAGTTAATATATCATAATTATTTTTATCTTATATCTAATATATTATCTATATCTATCATATTTCTACATATGTTATATATTATAAAACAATTGATAATTGTTTATTATAAAACAATAAAATAATTGATATGATATGATATATGGCATGATATATAATATATGACATGATATATAATAATACATGTATTTATATGCATACACAGGGTTTCTTCCAATAGCATATGAAGTTCTAGTGAGAAGGTGATGCTTCATTGTTCTCTCTATAGCCCCAGCAAGTACCTGGCATATATTAGGTGCTTATTAAATGTTCACAAATTAATTGCTTGATAGGTCTTTGAATTTGCAAAATTCTTTGGTCTTCCGAACTTCTAGGTAAAGTCAATATTACAAATATTATTATCTATCATGTATATAAAGGCAGTGAGTTTCATGGAGCTCAGTGATTTGCTCCTTTTCAAACAGCTGGTGTCAGAGGTAGGATTTGAACCTACATCTATCATAAGAAGAAGTTCAACATCCTTTCCACTACACTATTCCTGGAGCTCTCCTTGTTAGTGGAGAGAAAGTTCCTCTTCAAGCAGAGGATTCAACCCATATTTATTAAACACTTATCATGTGTCAGGCTTGATACCAGTCAGTAGGGATAAAGGCACAAAAATGAAGCAATCCCTCACTTCAAAAAACCTACATTAATTCTCCTGGTATGAGGGAAAGATGTATTTGCAGATAATTGAAAACTAAATATATTCACAATAATTTTGAGGAAAATGTTGACATTCAGGTAGGTCCCTTTATGGGAGGGGATACTTGAGCTAAGCCTTGAAAGGAGGTAGGGATTCCAGGCAGCACAGGAGAGAAGGAAGAACACTCTAGACATAGTAGATAATCTGAGGAAGGCCACTGAAACTGGAAAGGAGACATTATGTACATGGAGCAGTTAGAAGGCCTGATTTGGATCAGAGACTAGAACACTGAGAACATTTGCTCACATTACGGAATAAGCAGAGGGAGGGGGTGAAATCAGCTTGGATGAAATGTGGGATCCAGATCATAAAGAATTTTGGATGCAAAGCAGTCCCAAAAGTATTTTATCATAGAGGTAATAGGGAGTCATTGAAAGTTCTTGAGCAGGGAAATAGCACTGTTAGACCTGTGCTCTAGGAATATCCATTAGGTATCTGTGTGTATGAAACAGTGAGGTGGAACAATGAATATTGCATTGGGTTTGGAGTCAGGATGACTCATCTTCCTAAATTCAAATC
>JAQQSW010001646.1:0-16889 GCA_028646575.1 Pseudocheirus occidentalis
AAAAAAATAACATATTTTATTTTTAATTTATGGAATAAAGTAAGCATTTCCATAACAGTACAATAAAAAAGATTATTGCACATGAAACTACAAATCTACTATATGTAACTTGCTATTCCTTTCAAACATAAAACCAAATTATCATGTAAATTTCTTTTTTGTTCCGTTTTTCTTCCTTACTCCCCCTCACCTTAGAGATGGTTACCATGGACACAGGTAAAATATCTATATCTATATATGTGTAAATACATATATATGTAAAATTATTCTTTATATATTTCTATTTATCAGTTCTTTCTCTGAATACAGATAGTATCTTTCTTCATATGTCTTTTATAGTTAATTTGGGTATTTGCAATAGTCAAAATAACTTGTTTGCTCAAAGTCATTCATAAAACAGTATTGCTGTTGCTATAGATAATGTTCTTCTGGTTTTGCTCATTTCACTTTTCATTATTTCATGCAAATCTCTCCGTGTTTTCTCCGAGATCACTGAGTACATCATTTCTTATAGCACGGTAGAATTCCATCACAATCAAACACCACAACTTGTCCAGTCATTCTCTAATTAATAGAGATCTCTGAAATTTCCAGAATATTTAAAACAAAACACATTCTCTTTCTCCTAAATCCTCCCTGTACCACATTCCCTGTTACTTTATAAGGCAAAATTTAGGATTCCCCCCTGCCCCTGCCCTATTTAAGCTGTTGTCAAGGCCTGTCAATTTACTCTTTGCAACATCTCTCAAATAGGCCAGCTTCTTTCCTTTGACACTGTTCCCACATTAGTGTAGGTATTTGTCTCTTTGCACCTGGACTATTATAATAGCTGCTGGTGGGTCTGCCTACCTCAAGTCTCTGCCTACTCCATGAAGAGTGGGACACTATTGAAAAAAGACTTAATGACAAGAACAAAAAGGATGATTTTAATTGAATATTGTACTTCAGTGGGGTTAACCTTGATTTCTTGATTTTTCAAGAAACTAATGATCAAAACCAGTTTCCCCAAATGGTTACAATGACAGGGTAGGTATCTTCTAGATATTTGCACTGTATTACCACTGAAAAACCAGAATCAAATACAGAATAAAGTTAATTTAAAAATTAATTGTATGCCTTTCTTTCAAAGAGAGGTTGATAGTGGTGTATTTCTTCTGGACTCTAGAAAGAAGTAAACATATGTCCAAGTTCTTGAAATTTTAGAGAAAGATGCCCAATAATTGTAATTATATCTACACAGAGAGGGAAGTTGAAATAAGGTGGCTGATTGTGTCTGGCATGATTTGGCCTGAGGAATGATTTTTTTGCTCTGACATCAAATGCTGATGATTTCAGCTTTATGACAGTTATCAAATGTAATAATGTGGAACAAGACTGAATGTTACCATACTAGCAATAAAAAAAAACTTGGAAGGGATCATGCCTCTTGGTCAGCTAGTCTTGCTGAATATAGAGGAAGGTGGGATAGTCTTGTTGGATGAGAGTATTTTGAGGCATCTAGCCAAAAAGCACCGTCCTTGTCAAAGGGACTTAGAATAGATAAACTGCTCCCTGTCCAGACTTCCACCAATGCCATCATAAATTGCACCAATCTGTAATTTTAGTGATTGTTGAGTAAGCATGGAGGTCAAGACTTGGGTGGAGAAGTCTTAGCAGAACTAAAATAAAAACACAATAGGGTGTGCAGAACCCTTGACCAGTGAGAATAGAGTTCATAGCCCCATTAGAGCTTTCCATTTGCTTGAGGGTAATTCCTTTCAATGGCTTAAAATTATTATGAATCATTAGTTCTAATAGCTCTAAAGATAAGCATGGTGCTTATTCAGTTGGGTAATAATAAACCACTGTCCAATGTTATTATGAGACTCAATGAGATAATCTAGGTAGTGCTTTTCAAATCTTAAAGTGTTAGACAAATGCCAATAATTGTTATCTTCATGTGATATCATTATATATGTATAATGTATATTATTTGTGTATTTATACATTATATGTGTGTATATACACATACATACATTCATAGAAACATATGTGTATGTTTCCCATTTCTTCCATTTGTCTTCCCTTTCCATTTCTAAATGCCTTCCATTTCTTTAGCCTCCTAACACCAAATACTTTAGGAGCAGAAAAATTGTTTTCTTTAGATGAACCCATACCAAGGAAAGAAAAAAAGACTTCTGGTTGTTTTCTAATCTAATTAATTTTGAGCCTCGGTATTTGACTATATTATACCTGTTGTTATACAATTAGCCAAAGTTTCACCTGTTGACAGTCTAAACATCAGGAAAACTAAATTCAAGTCCGTGCTTCCACTGCTTTCCTCCTCATCATAGAGAGATATCTCACTCTGCCAATGCCATTTTGCACCTGTTCTGGGATTCATGAACTTCAGTATCTGCCTAGGACACCCAGTATCACACAGTCATTATGTGTCAGTATCAAGATTTAATCCTGAGAGGGCGGAACCAAGATGGTGGAGTAGAAGCATAAACCTGGCATGAGTTCCCCACTCCAATGACTTCTAATACATGTAAAAAAATGACTAAACAAACTTTAGAGCTACAGAACCCACAAAGTGACAGAGAGAAACAAATCTTCTGCTGAGAGCAGCCTGTAAGGCTGACAGGAAACGTCTATCACAGCATGCTGGATGCCGAGCACAGTCCCCTTTTCCAGTCCCAGGGAGCCCTGACCAGCAGCTGCCAGAGCAGACTTCAGGAGAGTGAATCATCAGCATTGTGATGGCTTCCAGACTTCTTAACCCATAAACACCAAAGAAAAAGTAAAAGATCAGTGTGTAACTCTGTTGGAACAGGGGTGAATGGAGGAGCTTGATCTGACCCCTGCCACCAGGGTATACATACATATATATGTATATATAGGAAGGAAGGTGGATTTGTGTATAAATATATATGTGAGTGTGGGCATGTGTATGTTCATGTATACATAGACAGAGGGCACAAGATGAGTTGAATATGAAGGGATGATATCTAAAAAATGAAATTAAAAGGTGAGAGAGGAATTTTTTGGGAGAAGGAGAAAGGAAGAGACAGATTAGGGTAAATTATCTCATATAAAAGAGGCAAGAGAAAACTGTTACAATGGAGTGGAAGAGCAGGAAGGTGAAAGGGAATGAGACAACCTTATTCTCATTGAATTTGGCTTAAGGAAAGAATAACATACACGCTCAATTGGGTATCTTACTCTACGGGAAAATAGGGGGGTAGGGGACAAGAGGAGTGATGATAGAGGGGAGGGCACATTGTGGGGGGAGAGTAGTTGGAAGCAAACACTTTTGCAAAGGGACAGGGTCAAAGGAGAAAATTGAGTAAGTGGGGGACAGGATAGGATGGAGGGAAATATAGTTAGTCTTTCACAATATACCTAATATGGAAATGATTTGGGTAACTGCACATGTACAAACTATGTTGAATTGCTTGTCTTTCCAGTGGGGGTGGGTGAGGAGGGAAGAAGAGAAAAAAATCTGGAAATCAAAGTTAAAAAAAGTTTTTTATATGAAACTGGGAAATAAGATACACAGGCACTGGGGTATAGAAATCTATCTTGCCCTACTAGAAAGTTAGGGGGGTGAAGGGGAGAGGATATATGAGAGAACAGATTGGGGGGAGGGGTATTTAGTAGGCTTGCTATTTTGGGGTGGAGGTAGGGGAAAGTCAGGGAGAAAAAATTACAACTCAAAATCTTGTGGAAATGAATGCTGAAAACTAAAAATAAAAAAATACATGTAAAAAAAGACTTAATCCTGAGTCTTTCTGACACTGGCCTCTGTCCACCAAGCCACTCTGTCTCTCCTGTCAAAGGTGAAGTCAAAGTGTTTTGAGAGCAGACAGCCAAAACTTCTCCCCAATTCAAATTGAGTTGTAGAAGCTCAGGTCTTTTTGTTTAAGCATCCTATGTGCCCCTTCTGACCCCCTTCAGCCAGGCAGTTTTATGTAGGTGGAGTTAGGAAGATCTGAATTTAAACCTTGCCTCTGACTCATACTAACTGTGTGACAATGGGTAAGTCATTTCATTTCTCAGTGCCAGGAAACTCTCTAAGACTAGAAGTTTTTAACCTGGAGTCTGAACTTTTTAAAAATAAATTTTGATGACTTTGTTTCAATATAATTGGTTTTCTTCGTAACCTTAGGTATTTTATTTTCATTTAATAGCATTATTCTGAGAAAGGGTCCATAGGCTTCACCAGACAGCCCAAGGGGTCTATGACTAAAAAAAAAATTGTCAAGACTTCCTTCTCTGTGACTGTAATTTGTAGATGACATGCCATGCTCACCTGTATGATAGAGAGAGTGTCCACACCTGGAGTTTTTCCCACTAATGAAATGCTAGGTCCAGAAGGAGAAACAAAATATTTCTAACCTCTAGTAGTCCCAGGCAGGCCTACTGTCTCCTGCTGGCTCAGCTATTTCTCCTTGGTTGGTGGCCTCACAGTCATGCTGTTGGGGAAAGTAGAAATTTTTGTAGTTGAAATAGAAATTGAAGGCAATATCCATGGACTTTCTAAATGTTGGTGAATAGTCACTGGTCAGTGATTGAATTGAAAATAAAGGAATTTCTTCTCTTTGCTGCAGCTTGTTCTGGAAACATTTCTCATCCCATACTTTGTTCAGATCCTATTTTGCTTCCAGCTGAGATGAAGCAAAGGTCTGAGTGATTCTAAAGAATGTTTCTAACATATTTTTGGTAAAACTTTTGTACATCCATTTTTTTTCATTGTTCTTGATTCATGTGTCTAGGGCAGTTTCTGGCACATAGTAGGTACTGAATAAGATTTTTGATTGATTGCTTTCACGATACCTAGCGCATAGTAAGTACAGAATTATTGACTTATGTCTAGCAGAAAGCTATATACATACTTGATAGGTAGGCATTTAATAAATGGTGAATTCCATTCAACTGGGGAGGGAAAAGAATGCACATTTATATAATACCTGCTTTGTTCCAGGCACCATGCTAAATGTTTTGCAAATAATAGCCTAGAAGATGTATACCAACAAAGGCAGATAACAAACATGAAAACTGGATTGTGTTATTTTTTTTTACAGTCTAATTTGGATGCCACTCTATTCCCCTTTCTTGCTGGAATAATATTTGTTTGTCTGAAAATTTAACTTCAAAACTAAAGGAGAAATGAAATAACAACTTGCAAGAAGCATTGACAGGAAAGCTTGGTGAGTTCCATTCACAGTGAAATCTCATTAGTGGTGTTTTTCTGGCAGCTGAGTTTGTTGAAGCAGAGAATTGGAGGAGAGGCAGGAACCTCAGGGGGTCATTGAGTCCATTCCTGTGTCTCCTGATTATCATTTGCAGTGCTTACAAGCCAAAGACTGCAGCCCTATCCCTGATCATAGGGCTTAGGGGGATATTTCGCTAGTGTCTGAATAACTCAGAATGTCTTAAAGATGGACCAGGGATCTGAGCATTATCCCTCTGGCCAGGCTCTAGGGTTGGACAGTGAGGCACTTGCCCACTGGCCTGTGGAATAACCTATTCATTTGATAGCTTTTGAGATGGTGAAGGAAGAAATGGCAGTGGGCTGTGGCACTCTTGGAAATTAGGGCTCATAGCCAGACATGTGAATTTTCTCAGCCTCCTTCATTGCTGCACCACATTCATCCACTCATCCTATTGTAATAGGAACTGGATGTGTCATTTCACTAGTATAGGATATTCCTGGAGGAGAAAATTCCCTCCACCAATGCAGGCTGATACCTTTTTCTGCAATTTACGGTCTTAGAGAATTGTCCGTAGCACCGAGATGTTAAGTGACTTGCCCAGGGTGCCGCTGATCTTCCTGGCTCCGAGGCCAGCTCTCCGTTGTCTCATTTTCATCTCTGAATAGTGTAACAAGAGACAGAACTGACGTGAATATAGCACTTTAAGGTGGATTGAAATATGTGATCTCATTTGATTATCGTGACAAACTTGTGAGGTAAGTGACATAGATTATACCCCCATTTTACAGATGAGGAAAATGAGCCCGAGATTAAATGACCTACCCAGGTTTATAGAACTAGCAAGTATCTGGGGCAGGATTGGAACCCAAGTCAGTCTGACTCTAAATCCAGCACCATATCCACTCCAACACATGTTGGGCATAGGTACAGAGGACAGGAGAGAAGTTCGTTGGGTGCCAATTAAGACAGTTATGTGTCCTCCGTGAGTTTGCAATCCAGTTGAGATAGTAAGACAAATTCATATGAAATATTTAAATTAATTAAAATAAAAATATATCCTCAAGGCTATGAAAGTATTAGAAAAACTTCATGCTTGGCACTGCCATCACATCTTTTGGTAGACTTAAGAAGTAGACAGCTGATGGAGGATGGTGGCACAGGGTCAGAATCAGTACAGAGCTTTCAGACATGTTTGTGAATCCTTTGACTCCTTAAAGAGTCTTAATATGACCCATATGTACAAAAATATTTATTGCAGCACTCCTTGTGGTGGCAAAAAACTGGAAATTTAGGGGATGCCCATCAATTGGGGAATGGCTGAACAGGTTATGGTATATGAATGTAATGAAATACTACTGTGCTATAAAAAAATAGGAAGGAGATGGGCTTCATAATTACCTGGAGGGGCTTGTATGAATTGATACTAAGTGAGAAGAGCAGAACCATGAAAAATTTGTACACAGTCACAGATACATCATATGTGTGATGACCAGCCTTGATAAACTGGACTCCTCTCAGTAATGCTCAGTTAAAAGACAGCTCTACAAGTCTCAGAATGGAAGGAGGTGTCTACACTCAGAGAAAGATCTAGAAAGACCAGAGTTTAAATGCTATTGATCTTTTCCATGTTTGGTTCTGTTTCTTTTTTTTACCCCATTATTCGCTCCATTGCTTACTATGCTTCGGCACAACCAGACTATTGTACAATGTGAAAGTGTTTGCAGATTCCATACATGATGGTATGCCATCGTGGGGGGGGAGGGGAGAAGGGAAGGGAGAAAATCTGAATCTCAAAGTGATCCTGTAACTGAATCTTGTAAACTAAAAGTAAATAAACAAGTCAATAAAGTTTTAAAAAAGAGTGTTAATATGCTTTTTAAAGGCTAGGGACTAAATGTATTTTAGATGGAAATAGCAGAGCATCAGTTCTGTTAGTATAGTCATTGAATAGGTGTTGCCTCAGATAAACTGAAGCCTGGGAAAGACGTTAAATTTAGAAAGGTTAAGGTCATGTACTACCTGCCAGGCTATCACCAGTCCTTTGGACTTTTGTCTTGCCACCGGACTTCAATGACTCTGGGGAAGAGAGTGAGAGACCTACAACTTTGCTCAGCTTTTCCTCACTTCAATTCAATTCACATACAAGTCAAGACATCACCCTTGTAATGTCATTGGTCTTCTCTGAGCATGAAGGACAAACAACAGCAAAAATAAGAAGCTGAAACAGACTTTAGGGATTAGGGCATGAGAATGTGGCAGCATGACAGTAAGTCAGAGTAGTATGTGTCAGCAGAAGGAATGACTGGATGGAAGACATCAGTGCCTGTACTTGTGGGAGCATTGAAAAGAGAGCTACTGAGGCTGCCAGGGTTCTGAAAGTTATGTGTAGATTTGACTCCCTAGTGTACTTTGCCATGGTGGCATTAACATTTTGAGAGTTATGAGGAGAGTGCCCCAGTATATGCTTTATCTGAAATAGCTCCAAGCCTCCAATTGTTTCCAAATGAGAAAAGAAAACCCAGAGATGCAGAACCTGCTGCCTCAACGCCACATGTAGCTCTCTAGTTCTGTAAGTGTGGTCCTTTGATGGAATCCAAACTTCACAGAACAAATTCCCTTAATAAAAGGATTTGTTCTATAAAACTTAGATTCAGTTAAAAGGCTGTGCCCAAGGACCTAGAAAGCTACACGTGGCCTTGAGGCTGTAGGTTCCCCACCCCTGATAGGGTTTTAGTTCCAAAGTAATGAGTGTATGAGTGGGTTCATAACATCTATTTTTTATGTAGCCCTACAGTTTCTGCTGTTTTTGGGATACATACAAGAACTCTCTGGTTATTAGAGGGGCAGCATGGTATATAGTGCAGGGGGCCTTATACTATTTTCTATTATGTCCCATATTGGAAGTCTGGTGAAATTCTAGAACCCTTTCTCAGAATAATGGTTTTTTTTAATTGCATAAAATACTATGAAGGAAATAAATTATATCAAAATACAGTTATCAAAGTGAAACATAAAATCATAGACTCCAAGTTAAGACTCCTGGTGAAGTGGAGGACCTGTTGGACCTGAAATTGGAAGGAACCTTTGTTCACATCCTGACTCTGACGCTTATTATTGTATAACTGGGTAAGCTTCTTTCCTCGTCCATAAGATGTGGATAGTGATGCCTATAGGTTTTATCTGACAGATAAGTGATGAGGTGTCAGATACATACAAAATGCTTTGTGAGCCTGGAAACACTGTATGGGGTGTCCCAAAAGTTTAATGTGATTTAAATTGAATAAAACTTATTAAGCTCTTAAAGTTTAAAACTGCACCTGTATAATGGTGGTCATTGTTGCTACTTGTCCACTGCAGTGCAAAGTCTGAGTCAATTTCAAACTAAGTGAAATTGATGCTGCACATATGCTTAATTTGGTCTATTTTGGGTCTAGTCCAAAACTCTGCTGGGAAATATATCCTTTCTGTGACTGGCCCCAAACTTCCCCAGGTACTTTAGATGTTGAACTAAAGAACATTTCTCTCCTTGTCTTCAGAATATTTATGTGGTGATGATCTATCCAACAAGATGCTAGAGGAATAGCATGTGCACACACACACACACACACACACATGGCTTTTCCTGCTGTGACAGTCCAGAAATATAATTAGAATCAATAGGTGATTAGAGAATTTTTGAACACTGCTCATTTTTCTTTTTGGTTGATACATGCTGAAAAGAAAAATAAATGTACACTTAGTACTATCATCATTCTATTATTCATGCTATTTTGAATCTATTTCTATCCAAATTATATTCTTCTTATTACTGTCTAAAGTGCCACCAGCACTGCCCACAGGGAGCCGACACCACTTTCTTTTATTAGGAAATATGTTTGTGCCGGTGACAGAGCTGGGTGTACTGCTGCTTGACACCCTTAAACTTGAAACAGCACTCTGTCCTCTGTTGCCTACAGAGTGGCTCATATCCTTTTGTTGTGCCTCCTGATGACTGGCTTTTACTAAGAAAAATGAATTGAAACAGCCATGTCTGGCAATCTTGATAGTGAAGGGCATAGTGAGGCAGAGGACACAGAAGAAAGATGACTGGGGCTGTATAGATAACTCCTGATCTGACATTAGTGCCTTATGATGGAAGTGAGGCTAAAAATCACAGCTTGAACACATGAAAGGGAGCTGATAGACTGAAAGGGATGCTGGGAGGTCACCCTCTCCATCACTTTCTCTTTGAGGAGGATGGCAATTCAGCCATTTCAGTTAGTTACTCACTTTATAATTTTCTATTTCTTAATTTTTTTTTAACATAGACACACCACAGGCTCTACTGTGAACTTGGCCTAATATCTTGAACCCATGTACTAAAGGGAGCTTATCTTTGTGGTGTAACAGGCCAATTCTATTTACTGCAATTTAAGCCCATTCTTCCTTATCCTCTTCTTTTTGGAAAGAAGTGTTAAACACTAAGACCCAAGACATTTCCTTTCCTATCCTTGTAGTCTATCAGTCCCTTCTCAGCTTCCATCTCTAGTATGTATAAGCCCACTTCAAATAACCTTCCTTTCTTCCCTCCCTTTCTCTCTCCCTCCTTTCCTTCCTTCCTCCCTCCCTCCCTGCCCCTTCCTTCCTTCATTCCTTCCTTCCTTGTCCCTTCCCATTCTCCTCTTCATTTCTTCTCTTTTCTTGTCCCTTCCCATTCTCCTCTTCATTTCTTCTCTTTTCTTTCTCCCATCCTCTCTTCTCCTGTCTTCTCTTTTCCTCTCCTTCTTGTCTGTCTACATTTTCCCCAAATGTTAAAACTTTGAGAGTCAACCTCACACTGTGGAGAGAATGTTGCAGTAATTCAGAAAATAATGTAGCTGCTCAATTCCTCAGATAACTCATCTGGACTTATTCACCAAGCCTAACTGAGGAGATATACTTGGAGAGATTCCACTCACTCCCACAATCACAGCTCCTAAGTACATCATGAGTATGTATGTTTTCATATAGTTTTAACTCTGATTCCATGCATTTTAAATAGTCTACTGGACAAAAGGGATGGAATAATTTGATAAATCAATCAAAGCACCCCAAAAACTATTTCAGAAAAATAACCATTCTTTGGAGGGTGGTGACTAAGTCTAAATGACAACTTTGCAAATCTGCCAAAAATAAAATTGCATTTTAAGAATGAATTCTTCCAGGAATAATATTATAAAACCATTAACCTTTTTTCTTTATGAGAACCATTAGATGATTGTGACTTACTCAAGTGGATTTTATATTTTCTTCAAAAAATCTGTCATTCTTTGGATTCCATGAAGTAGGGTCACTCCTTATCCCCCTTAAATGATATGACCAAATGAAATCACTGCCTGGTGGCCAGCCTCCCCAGTCTTCCCTAGGCTTTTCTTCAGATGAGAGACACATTATTTCTCATTGGGAATATTGAGAACCTTTACATGCAAGCTAATCCAATTCAACCCAACAATGATTTTTTAAATGTTTACTGTGTAGGAGGCACAGAGTTAAGTACAGTGGCAATGTAAAGACAAAATGAGAACCAGTTTCTACCCTCTAGGCTCTTATATTCTTGGGGAGAATGGATTGGAAACTGAACCTGTAATTTCCCCTGATATCAGGAACTTTTTCTGTCAATTCTCTACAACTTATAGACTTGGAGAATTGCCTCTAAGCATCAAGTGGCTAAGTGACTTACCCAGTATCACATAGTATGTATTAAAAGCCACTTCAATTAATCACTCAGAGTCTTAACTTCTTCAACAATTGGGCAATTAGGTGGTTTAGTGGATAGAGTTCTGGGCCTAGTGTTAGGAAGACTCATCTTCATGTATTCAAATCCAGCCTCAGATACTTACTAGCTATGTGACCATGGACAAGTCACTTAACCCTATATGCCTCAGTTTCCTCATCTATAAAATGAACTGGAGAAGAAAAAGGCAAATCACTCCAGTGTTTTGGGCAAGAAAATCCCAAATAGGGTTATGGAGAGTTGAGCATAATTGAAAAATGACTGAACAATCAGATGGCACTTGAACTCAAGTCTCCAGGTTTTAATGCAATGTCAATTAATCTCTCAGAGTCATAATTTCTTCAGCTATAAAATGGAAATGACAATGTAAGTCCTACCTACAACCCGCATCTGTCATGAGAAAAATTCTTTATAAACCTCTTTATTGTAATTTTGTTTGTATATTTGTTGTGACTGAGCCAAGAGGTAAGGATGGGTTGGTGGGGAGAACCACAAATTAGAAGTTGAAGAGGAGTAATTCCTTGAACTGATGGGTACAGGAAGTATCCTGGTATGTGGCTAAGAAGTTTGAAGAATTACAGTTTCAAGGAATCAGGAGTGTCATCCATTTGGAAATTGACAGAGATGATGATGAGGATAGGATAGAGGAAGTATATTGATTAGTTGCTCCTTTAGGACAGTGGAAACTAGTATTCCATTATTGTTTTATATCTATATAACATATTTTCCACAAAATTGCAAGATTTCTAAAGACAGGGACTGTCTCTTATGCTTCTTTCCCCCATATATTTAATAGAATATAGTCTGTTTGAGGGCCAGAACAATTTCAATTATATCTTCATCTTCCCAGTGCCTAGCATGGGGCCTGGCATGTAGCAGAAGCTTCATAAATGTTTGTTTATTGATTTAATGTATTCTGTTTAAGCAAGTTTTGGGAATGGAAGTCTAGACTTGTAACTGGGAAACCCATTATGGAAAATCCTTCCATGAGTACAGATTAACAACTCATCTACAACTTATATTCCTAGGAAATTACCTGGATCACTGAGAGATTAAGTGACTTGATCACACTTGGTCAGACTTTTAGTATGTGCCAGAGGCAAGACTCAGACTCAGATTTTCCTGGCTCGATGGTTAACCTTCTTTCTTCTTTGCCGCCTTCCCTCCTAGACTATGCTAGCTGAAGAAAATGAACTTGTATATAGCTCCTGCAACCTTCTTGCTGAGAATTATTCATTTCCTTCTGTAGATAGCTCTTTTGTGAATTATGAATTTTTCTTTTGACAAAGCCAAAATAATTATAAATGCATTTTTTCTTCTTATGTCTTCTATTTATCTCCATTTCATTGTAGGGAAGGATTTGAACACCAACAAAGCCCTTTTCAATTGCTCACAAATACAAAATTGGTGTGCTGCAGTAATTAATTTTTTTCTTTTTACTTTCACCTAATTGAATTTGTGCAAGTGAGGAGGAAAGAGTTTTATCAAGAAAGGAAGAAGCGTGCTTCTCACCCTTGACTTCAATCACATTGACTAACTACTTCATTAGACCATACGCAAGCCCAGTGACAGATCATTAATTTTCATGGATATAATCTGGCAAGCCAAATGTTTGTGGAAGAGTAGTCTGGCAAGAACAGTGTAACTGTATTAGCACTTATTAAAAATAAACCATGAGTTGGTTCTCATGTCACTTTTGCCATATTCTGCATTAATTGCTTAAGTGTGTTGATCACAGATATAGACAAATTCCATTGTATAAGTCCTAAAAAGCTGAAAGTGGCTTTATACATAAAAGACCAGATCTTTGAAAGTCTTGCAATTTAGATTTGAAGACCATGGGAATGAAAGAAAATGCAGTATTCTGAGCCAGGAACACCTGTACCTTCCTGCATGTTAATTTGACTTTTTTTTCCATGTTCTAAGAATACTTGCCTATTTTGTAGGCAAGAGGGATGAGGCAGTAGGCGCTGAAAACAAACAGCATTTGATTTATTTGTTTCTATCACTGTTGTAATTTTCATTATATCTGACTTTCATTAATGAGAAAGTACACTGGAGTCAGAGGACCTGGTTTCAAATTCCTCTTTTGATTCTAAATACCTGTTTATTTTGATTAAGTTATTTAACTTCCCTGGGCATCAGTTTCTTAATATTTAAACTGAAGGGCTAAGATGAGATGTATTCTCATGTCTTTTGTAGTTCTAGATTTGTGATACTATGGTTCTAGGACCAAGTTATAACTGCAGAGAAAAAAGTGATGATGGCAAATTGATATGATTAATCACCTGGTTTAGTTTAGAGGCATTCATCCTGATGCTTTGGATTCAGCTAATATTGAGTGTCTACATACGTCTGCCTTAGTAGGTAGAGTATACAGAATATGATTGAATAATTATTTTGTGATTTCCTAATGAATAATGGAAATAATGAAAGGTCATCCACTCTGAACATTAGCTCTCCTTATGCATCTACAGAGGCAACATGGTGTGGTAGGAAGAATGCTAATCTCCAAAGAATCATGGATTCAAATCTCAGTCTAGATACTTATTGGTTGTGGGACTGTGGTCAAATAACCTTGATTTCTGACTCTTAATTTTCTCATCTGAAACATGGAGAGAATCACATCTCTTTCGCATTTTCCTCAAGTTTAGTTTGTTGTAAGGATCATGATATAACGTATTTTTGTAAAAGCTCTTTGCAAATCTTATCATGCTATAAATGTTAAGCTTTAATAGAATACATGTCCAAGACATATCCTAGATGCGGGTTTTCTGAGTAAGTTCTCAAGGAAACTTACTATTTTTTAAAAATAAAAATTGACTGTGTTATTACTTTTGTTTGATGGAAGGTTCTGTTTACCTGCCTTATTGGTATTCTTGGAAGCAATATGGGATTCTAGAAAGTTGTATCATTAGACTATAAGTAACTTCAGAATATTATCAACTGAAAAGTATTTGAGTACTGCCAAATGACTGAAATATGTATCATTTGTCTGAGAGCTAAGGTATCTCATCCTCTACAGTCTGGGTACCAGGTGATTTATTTTTGCTACTGCAAATGGCATGGGGTTTGGAGTGGGAATAGGATCAGCATCTATGAAGGTAATTGAAGAAATCACTGATGTACTGAAATAATTATTTCCCAAACCAAAAATTTCCACAACTGGAAATTCCCAGGTCTCAAGAAGTTGATGACTAAATTGCTAGACTTGAAGTCAAGACTTGGTTGTGGATCCCATTTCATATGCTTAGTAGTCGTGCAAACTAGGACAAATGATTGAAACTTTATAAACCTCAGTTTGCTCATCTGTAAAATGGGGATAATATCACCTTCCTCAAAAGAGTATAGAATATTATTATAAGAATATGGAAACTGATGGACTCTAAATGCAGATTGAATCACACTCTTTTCACTTTATTTTTCATGTTTTTTTTCTTTTTGGTCTGTTTCTTCTTTCATGACTATGACTTATATGGAAATATTTTACATGATAGCACATATATAATCTATTTCAAATTCCTTACCATTTTTGGAAAGTGGGGAAGAGGGAGGGAGAAAAATTTGGAACTCAAAATCTTGTAAAAATGAATGCTACAAAAATCATCCTTATATATAATTGAAAAAATACTTTTAAAATATGGAAAGCAGGGAAGATTTCATAGTGGCATATATAAGATGTCATTTTTGCTTTTCTGCCATGAGCAAATAACTGTTATCTAAATTAGAGTACAGGTGAATTTTCTTTTATGAAGAGAAGATAAAAGGGGCTGAAAGAATGATTCTTCATTCTCTATGTTATCAGGGAGAATGAATTATTTCCTCATAAATAAAATTTCAAAATGGTGTTCAATGTATATTAAACAAAGAAGTGAAAAAAGGCTCTAAAGAGGCAGAAATGAATCCTCACTTGTGTCAGGAGGCTTAAAGGTGGAAGAATGTGATACGAAGAAGGGAAGGAGAGGACCACTGAACACATAGCTAGGTAACAGCTATAAGATTCTTCCTAAGATCAGGGAACTAAATCTCAAGATGAAGGAATTGCTTTACCTCTGAGCATGACACCTTGGAACCCATGTGCCCGTCAGGTGAGAGGCCATTCAGTGTCAGAGGAAGAAGAGTTAAACAGAAGGGGTTGATAACTTCCCAATGAGTGAAACTGAAACAACTATTTGGCAGATTTACACTAACAATGGCTAGGTCCACTGTCTTTATGAGAAGTCATGAATATAGGAAAAATTTCCCAGACCTGTCAAACTGATGAATACTACTTCTATTAATGTATATTGGAGGTAAGTATTTTGCCAGAAGAAATATAGAAATCATTTCTAATAATGATGAAATATTGGACAAGAAATCAAGCAGCATGGGGAGGGGCATAGATTACATTGTCATCATTGCTGTTGATTAAACTCAAGGTCTTCAGAAGAGACAGGTGGATTTTGGAAGTTATTGGTTAAGAAGATGGTATCTAAGTGCAGATTTTTTCTAGACCAAAATATAGGAACAATGAATTCTTAGCTACATAGCAAATCTAAAAAAGGCTGGTTAAACTATTATATTATATTTTCCTGTCATCTTATAAATCTAATCACTAGGTGAGGGAGTAATCTGCCTATGTGTATCTACCAATGTAGATCACAGAGAGAATAGTTATAATGTAGGAAAAAATAATAGTAAAGTTGCCCAGAAATACACAGGAGATAAAATTTAAGAAGAGAACAACAAATATCCCAAATATAGATAACTACTAAGGTGAAATAGAGTTCTTAAGACAACGAGGTAAGTTGGACTCAGTTTTGACCTGCTATTGAACTGGAAGATCACATCAATGCTCTGGTGATTGTAATGGTACATTTGATGAAATCTCTTTTGCCATTGTAGACAAGGTGGAGAGGTGTGGGTTAGGTAGTACAGTTGTAAGTATATTTGGAGTCAGCTGAGTGACCAGATTCAAAGAATAGTCATCAGTGCCTTATAGTCTGCTTGGAAGGCAGTATCCAGTGGAGTCCTGGGTCCTATGAAATTTAATATTGTTACCAATGACTTTGAGAGAAGTATGAGTGAATATATGTAAGAATGAAAAAGCATTTATTAAAAATAATAAATTTAGGGGTGGCTAGGTGGCGCAGTGAATAGAGCACCAGCCCTGGAGTCAGGAGTACCTGAGTTCAAATCCGGCCTCAGACACTTAACACACAAAAAAACTAGCCATGTGACCTTGGGCAAGTCACTTAACCCCAACTGCTTTCCAAAAAAAATAATAAATTTACATTCATTAAGAATTTAGCTTTATGCTAAATGATGAGTGTACAAATAAAAATTGAAGACTACCCATAAGGAAGTGACATTCTAATAGAAGGAGAGATCATATAGGGGAGTGGTGGTTAGGGAGGGCTAATTTAGATTGGAAAATTACAGGGAAGGTGGGGAAAAACATCAGGCAATATATTGATGTACACTTTCTTCGACCAATGACTGTTGATTTGAGAATTTTTCTAGAACTGGAAAATGGGGATGGAGAAGTGGTAGGAGGAGGCAGGGGGGATGCTCAGGCAGCACATTGGCTGAGTTGGAGATGGATGGGGAATGAGTGAAATGAAGCACGAATGAGGGTGGGGCCTAGATGTATTGAGCAACTGCTGCAACCACATATCAGGGCATCAGGGCCCTAGGATAGGACGAAACTGTTCTGTCTTCCAGGGCTTGGTTTCTGGTTGGGGGCTTGGAAGCTGGGGATGAGATAATTGGAAAGAGAAGTAAGGCCTACTCTTAGATGTAGTGAGTCTAAGACAACTCAGACTCAGGCAATTGAGGCCGTGATGAATCAGGACTTTAGGATATAATTTTGAAAAATAATACACGTGGACATGTGATTTAGTCAATAGAGAACTGACCTCAGACTCAGGATTGTGTTCATCTCCTACCTCCGTGTATCA
>JAQQSW010001647.1:0-16884 GCA_028646575.1 Pseudocheirus occidentalis
CCCTGAGGACTGGACGAGAACCTGTAAGCTTTCAGCTCCTGAATCTAGGTGATTGTCTGGCAGATTCAGGAGGGAGCTGGGACCAGGGAAGGGGATCCAGGGAATCAGAGAGACCATCTAGAGTCAAAATGAAGAAAAGGCTTCCCCTTGGATGAAACTGATGTTTGTTGGAAATCAAGGGGTGGAAGGATTGTGTGGTTGTCTAAGAACTTTATTTGGAAACTAAAGTTAATGGTTGCCCAAGGCGTGGAAGATCAGTATATTGTGAATTGTTGAAACTGTGAACATTGTACTGAATAAAGATTTGTAATGGATAAACAGAGTATTCACTGATACTATATAATCCGAATCTTAAAAGCTCTTCACAGTAGCATTCTCTCAGGAATCTACTGCTGATTGGCTTTGCAGATATGAATTTTAGTTAATGTATGATAAAATTTATAAATAATAATTCTTTCATCTTTGGAGTGTATTGTAAATGACTTTCAGGTTCCCTTCTACAATTTTATTTCCTGCTAAAACTGGCTCTCTATACTTTCAGGTGTATTTTATTCACACACACACATATGTATATGTATGTATGTTTATATTGTATATGCATTTGTGAGAGTGCACATATGGCCAAACTTTGTGGGATCCTAGAGAGCTGGGCTAGTAATCAGAAAGCATTGGATTCAAGTTTTCTCTTTAGCATATATTTATAGTATAAATGCACATATTATTTAACTTCTCAATGTCCCAGCAAATGGAACTTGAGACAATAAATTAGAGAGGAGTTGCTAGTCTGCATTGATTGACTTTTCTAACCAAAGAATTCCCTATACCCAGTAAGTCACTTCTGAATTCCATCCCCCTACAAAACAGAATGAACAGTAACAAAAACCCACAAAATCTCTTTAAGGACATTTGTTGTGCTTTTTACACAGAATTTAAGAGTTAGAATGTACTTTGGAAACCATTTATTTAATTCCATAAGAAACAAGATTTCCCTTTCCAACCTACTCAAGAAGTTAGTATTCATCTTCTTCTTGAAGACATTGAGTAAGGGATAACCCATTATCTTCTGACCCAGTCATATCACTTTAGGATACCTCTATCTGCTGGAACATTCGTTTTTCTTTAGTGGTGCTAAAGATTGCCCCATTTTCTCTCCATTTCTCTCTACACTGTTCCTCTCTAATGTGTTGCCTGGTTATGGTCGGGCAACTTACATGAGAGGGTGAAGGAAATTTCATCCCTAGACTCTTTCTCTGTTTGACTTCACACATTTCCCACCCCTGTACAACTATAGCCTCTTCCTTGATGTTGCTTTCATCCATCCCTGCCCAGACCTCAGGATACCTCTGGAGACTGAGCCAGAGGGCTAAACATTTAAACCAGTTTGGGGAAGGAGATAAGAAGATCTACGGTTCAGCAACATAACACAAGGAAAAAATTATTATGCTAAATGTGACATGCTGTCATGCTTTCTAACATCCCTGAACAAACAGCCTATAGCTGAGCTCCTTTAAAGGTAATATTTTCAGAAACTAAAGTCTGAAATATTTCTGATGGAAAAATACTTCATGGGGTTCACACAGCATTCAACTAATATCAGCAATAAGTATAATATTGTGATGGATAGAAAGTTGTGCTTAGGCAGGCTTAATTAGCATCCATCCTTTCTGCTGGAATACTTAAATCTCCAAAGAATTGATGTATGTACCTATTTTGCTAGCCATCACACATCAACAATACCATTATAGCACCCTTAAACACCCCTTGAGCATATGTTAGATTGGACAACTTACTCTCTAATAGTTTAACATATTTTCTTTAAATTGCCTCACTGTAAAAAAGGCATTTAAATTTCTGCATATCCCTTTTAAGAATAATACATTTAGCACAAAGTGACCAATACCAAAGGACACTAGTTGTGGTGACTAATAACTATGAAATTCAATAGGCAATGGCTCTTTAATTATAACAAGTAGGTAAGGTTCATAATAAAGTTTGGGTAGCATCATTTATCATTTTGTTGGTTGTTCATTCAGTGACATCTTCTGAAAGATATATTTGATTTAATGTCTATATATCCACTCCTTACACACAAGTAACTACATGCCTCAGCATAAAAGAGGGAAAGGAAATATAGCATGTATTTGTATACTGCAGCTAAAAATCCTATATCCAAAACCTAGGAAAAGTATCACATTTTTTTCCTAAATATATTGTGAATTATGACTTTGAAACTGATTAAATTATGCAATTTTAAAAATTCAAAGCTTATACAAATAGTTATTTTGTAAGCCTAATTATTGCACAAACATCACCTCATTATTAAATGCAGTGGGTTTCACCTCCCTTTGTTTTTGTATCTCCCTCAAATCCTCATTAAAGTTATGTCCAAGACCATAGAGATAGAGGGCAGGTTTGATATCTTGTTTGAGACGATATAGGGTCTGCATTGGTTTCATGCTACAGAATGAAACTTCCCCTCCCTTGGCAGAGGGAAAAGTAAATTCCAGATGTCCAAAATGGAGCCCAAAGCCAGAAAATTTGTGGGAGTGAAGGGAAAGTTCCCAGTCATAGAGAAGAATAGGTCAGAAACAAGAGCAGAATTTGAAGAGAAAGCCTCATCAAAAAATAGAATCCCAATCAATTGTGTATCTTGGTACGAGAATGAGGGACAGAGTGGTTCAGTAATAAAGCATTCAATGTGGTTGTTGTTCCTGTTGTTGTTTGGAGGAGAGGGTTTTAGACTTGTGACTTCTTCACTTAAAGGAACTCTAGACTTAGGATATTCCTTCACTGCTGGAGTTCAGCAAATATTCTGTAATGTAAAGTCTTAGAGAGATGTTTAGGGAACCTAGAAGTTAATATTGAGGAAGCAGCCATACCTGACATAGCACTAACTTGCCTCAACTTCTGATACTGCAATTTATTTTTCCTCCTGGCATTTTTCACTTATTTTTCCTACAATATCTCCAACCTCCCCACCTTGGAAAGTAAGCTTCTTGAGAACAGGGACCTCTTTCTTTTTACTTACTTTTGTACTTTCACCTCTAGCACAAGGTTTTAAACATGGTATACACATAATGAAAGCTCTATTTAATTTTTAATCATATCTGAAAGGTTAAGTATTTTCCCCATGGTCACACAGCTACTGAGGTTGAAAAGGTCAGGAAAGGGAATAAAGTTGGTGGCTGAGATAGACCAGAATTACAAGAACCATGCTCTTGGTAGAAATATTATATTGACAGACTTTGCCTTTTAATATCTCTTTAAATCTTTTTTTTATCCTGTATATATCATATTTATTCTGTATGTGTCTTTTTCCTACACAGTTGTTTCCATCCCTCATTAACTTCCTCAGAAGGCATGGAATCTAGGGACTAATGACCACCTTTTATCATTTCAAGTATTCTTCATTTCATTATGCACACTTCCTTTGCAATTCATGACTTAAGTCTTATTAAATACATCAGCAAGCATTCATTACATACTTACTATGGGTCAGGCACTGTGGTAATCAGGAGAAATACAAGAACAAGCAATGAAACAATTTCCTCCATCATGGAGCTATTAAGGAATTCTTTGGCCCAGAGGTCCTAAGGCCGTCCCATCTTAATCCTTTTGACTGGAGGTCAATAAATCAGGAGGCAAAGTTAGAAAATGTTTTTAAATGGCTTTTATGTATCACCAGCTGGTGGACTGCTGCCAGGTAGAAAGCAAGCAACCCAAATAGAAAAAAAAAATGCTTACATATAGGATGTTAAGTATGCTTGGGGTGACATTTCCTGGTAAGAGGACAAATCCAAATCAGCCTATCAGGAGGCTCAGACTTCTAACATTCTTTATTGTATGGGTTGTGTAATAGGGGCAGGTTATCAGGGACAGTTGCAAGAAGAGAACTTAAAGGTAGTTAGATGTGAGGGGCGGGGGAGGGGCGCCTCATTGAGTTTAGCTGTATTGATTGTGTAAAATGGTGTTAGGTGTGAGGGGCGGGGGAGGGGCGCCTCGCTAAGTTTAGCTGTGCCTTTTAAGGGAATGTTGTGGATGTTGCTATGTGATTGGGCTAGGGAAGTTGGCAGGGAGGGATTAGGGGAGGAGATAAGCGTATATAAGGGGTGGCTGAGCTCCGGGGTCTCTCTCTTGCTCCGGGATGTGATCGCCACCGAATAAACACCACCTCCTTTCACCTCGGGTGCCCTGTCTGGTTATTCCTCCTCGGAGGCTGCTGCCTGGGACGCTGGGCTACCAAAGACTTGCCATGGGAAAGGGTAAGTGAGAGGGCAGGGTTTTAATCAAGCACGTGCCTCCCCTTACGGCCCCCTGCAGTTAGACCATTTGGGTAAACTTGTATAATAACAAGTACACATACATGTAGGTAGGGAATATACATGAAGGGAATAAATGTATATAAAAGAAAAGCAATTAAATATAAATTAGTTTAGAAAGAGACCACTAGTAATTGGGAGAATTCTGAAAGACTTTATATAGAAGATGGTAATTGAACTGAATCTTAAAAACATTAAATTAAATTAAAAAGAGCTCTATCAACTGGAGATAAGGAAATAGTTCATTCCAGTCATAGGAATGGCCAGTGCAAAAGGCATGTAGAGGGAAGATCAAGTGTGATATGTAAGGAGCAGAGAGCAAGCTAGCTTGGCTAAATTTATGAGGGGAGAAGGCAAAGTTATGCCCAACAAAATCTAGAAAGAGAGGCTACGACCAAGTTGTTAAAGGTTTTAAAATATTAATGGAGGAATTTCTAATTGATCCTAGATAAAAAGTAGTTTTGTTTTGTTTTTATGTAAGAAGTAACACTTTATATCCACATTTAAAGAAAAACACGTATTAATATCATGTTGTTGTTGTTGTTATAATAATAACTGCTCTAATTGCTCCTTACAAGCTTGAAAATACAGTAGAATTGTTATGTTTTGGGTAAGAAAATCTCCTACAGGAATTTTGCTCTGATGCATTATTGAAGCATGGAATTCTACACAACTATGTAGAATGAGTCTACAACATCAACAAGGTCTAAAATTTAGGAAGTTCCACAAAGATTATAGGC
Organism: Pseudocheirus occidentalis; assembly: GCA_028646575.1. NCBI lineage: Eukaryota > Metazoa > Chordata > Mammalia > Diprotodontia > Pseudocheiridae > Pseudocheirus > Pseudocheirus occidentalis. The sequence goes on from JAQQSW010001647.1 coordinate 5,060, forward strand.
CTTTCAGAGATGGTCTATGATCCCATTGCCAGGTTAGCCATTTGAGAATCTTCTTTCAAAGACTAGCCATTGCAAGAAGAACTGCTTGTTTACTTTTTTCATTTTTCTCTACTTGTACTTTGGTGATGAAATTAATTAAGCTATCTATTAAGATATGGAAATTATGTGATCTTCATCTGTGAAGGTGGTACCTAAGACTGAGGAAATCAATGGCGTTCTAAAGTGCTGAAACAAGCATGGCTGATAACATTGCCTAGTGTAAGAGAGACTGTAAAACAAATAGGATACTGGCAGAGTAACACAATTTTAGTGCCTCCTATCAATTCAATCAAAGTCTTTGCCAAATATACCAGGATTCTTCTTTGTGTGTGGTAGTGAATTAAAATACTTTAAAAGAAAATAGACTATATAATCTGTACTGCTTAATCATACCTTTGTTGTCACATTCTTGTCAAGTCACATTCTTGACTAGCAGTCATTACTGATTAAAAGATGTGTCAAACTTGTTATTTGATAATATTATGATAAATCTAATGGAGAAATCAAAGAACTTCGAAACCCTGATGTCTTTCTTTAACCTAGAGAAGAAAAGCACCTACAGATGAGGTTATCTGTAGCTTTAAATAGCAATATACCTCCAGTTCTCGTTTAAATGAAGTCCCTCTTCTCTGACTTTTACACAACATCCCACAATATATTATTGTACCCTTCCAGTCTCCAAAAAGTTGCCCATAAAATATCCCATTTATGGAACAAATGACACATTCAACTTTTTTTACCTTTTTTATTATTTTTTGGCATTTGAAGGTCTTTATTTTTTAAATGTTTTACATGTCTATATAACCTGGCTCCAAATGATCTGTTCAGCCTTGTTATTATACAGCATGTGCCAAAAGTTTACAGTAACCTTCTGTTATTTTTTTATTTATTGACTTGTTTATTTACTTTTATTTACAAGATTCAGTTACACAATCACTTGAGTTCAGATTTTTTCCCCTCCCTACTCTCCCCCCCACCCCATGGTTGTTTACAATCATGTATGGGATCTGCAAACACTTCCACATTGTACAGTAGTCTGGTTGTATAGAAAAGTTGTAACCAATGGAGTGAATAATGAGAAAAAGGAAAGGAAAGAAACAAAACCAAACATGGAAAAGAACAATAGCATGTGTTGCTTCAGTCTCCATTTAAACTCTGGTCTTTCTAGATCTTTCTCTGAGTGTAGATATCTCCTTCCATTCTGAGACTAGTAGAGGTGTCTTTTAACTGGGCATTGTTGAGAAGAGTTCAGTTTATCAAGGTTGATCATCACACATATGATGTATCTGTGACTGTGTACAAATTCCAATTTTTCCACATCCTCTCCAGCACTTGTCATTTTCCTGTTTTGTCATCTTAGCCAATCTGACTGATGAGATGTGGAACCTCAAAGTTGTTTTGATTTGCATTTCTCAAATCAATTGTGATTTAGAGAATAAAGTCTTCCCTACTCCATAAATCTCACAGGTAGACTATCCCTTGCTTCCCCAGATTATTTACAGTATCAGCCTTTATACCTAGATTACGCACCCATTTAGACTTGACTTTGGTGCATGGCGTTAGATGATGGTCTATGCCCAGTATTTGCCATACTACATTCCAATTTTCCCAGCATTTTTTGTCAAATAGTTCATTCTTAACCCAGAAACAGGGGTCTTTGGGCTTTTCAAATAGTATGTTACGATAGTCGTTGACTACTGAATCTTTTGTACCCAACCTATTCCATCAATCCACTACTCTATAGCTTAGCCAATGCCAGGCAGTTTTGAGGACTGCTGCTTTATAATACGGATTAAAATCTGGTACAGCTAGGCAACTTTCCCTAACATTTCTTTTCATTAATTGCCTTGATATTCTGGACTTGTTCTTCCAAATGAATTTTGTCACTATTTTTTCCAGTTCTTTGAAGTAATATTTTGGTAGGTTGATTGATATGGCACTAAATATGTAATTTAATTTAGGTAAAATTGTCATTTTTATTATATTAACTCTACCAAGCCATGAGCAATTGATGTTTTTCCATTTAGTAAGATCTGATTTCATTTGTGAGAAAAGTGTTTTGTAGCTGTGTTCATAAAGGTACTGGGTTTGTTTTGGCAGTTAGATTCAGTAATTTTTTTTTAATTTATTGACTTGTTCATTTACTTTTAGTTTACAAGGTTCATTTACAGAATCACTTGAGTTTCAGATTTTCTCCCCTCCCTTTTCCCCTCGCCCCCCATGGTGGCATAAAATCATGTATGGGATCAGCAAACACTTTCACATTGTACAGTAGTCTTGTTATGTAGAAGCATTTTAACCAATGAAGTGAATAATGTGAAAAGAAAGAGAAAAAAAGAAAGAAACAAACAAAAGAAGCAAAATCAAACATGGAAAAGACCAATAGCAAGTGTTGCTTCTGTATCCATTTAAACTCTGGTCTTTCTAGATCTTTCTCTAAGTGTAGTTATTTCCTTCCATTCTGAGACTTGTAGAGTTGTCTTTTAACTGTGCATTGCTGAGAAAAGTCCAGTTTATCAGGGCTGGTCATCATACATATGTTGTATCTATGACTGTATACAAATTTTTCCTGGTTCTGCACTTCTCACTTAGCATCAATTTGTATAAGCCTCTCCAGGTAATTATGAAGTCCATCTCTTTCCCATTTCTTATAGCACAATGGTATTCCATTACATTCATATACCATAACTTGTTCAAACATTCCCCAATTGATGGGCATCCCCTAAGTTTCTAGTTTCTTACCACCACAAAGAGAGCTGCAATGAATATTTTTGTTCATATGGGTCCTTTTAGCACTTCTAAGATTTCTTTGGGATACAACCCCAAGAGTGGTATTACTGGGTCAAAGGATATGCAATTATTCATAGCCCTTTGGGCATAGTTCGAGATTGTCCTCCAAAATGGTTGTATCATTTAACAGCTCCACTGACAATGAATTAGAGTTCCAATTTTCCCACATCCTCTCCGGCACTTATCATTTTCCTGTTTTGTCATCTTAGCCAATCTGACTGGTGAGATGTGGTACCTCAAAGTTGTTTTGATTTGCATTTCTTGAATCAATAGTGATTTAGAGCATTTTTCCATATGCTTAAAGATATCTTTAATTTCCACCACTGAAAATTGCCTGTTCATATCCTTTGCCCATTTATCCATTTGGGAATGACTTGCATTCTTATAACTTTTACGTAATTCCCTGTATATTTTAGAAATGCCTTCATCAGAGACACTAGTTGTAATTATTCTCTCCCAATTTTCGACTTCCCTCTTAATCTTGGTTGCATTGACAATGTTTGTACAAAACCTTTTCAATTTAATGTAATCAAGATTATCCATTTTGCATTTTATAATGCTCTCCAGCTCTTCTTTGGTCATAAAGTTTTCCCTACTCCATAAATCTGACAGGTAGACTATTCCTTGCTTTCCCAGATTATCTATTCTATCAGCCTTTACACCTAGATAATTTACCCATTTATACTTGATTTTGGTGCATGGTATTAGGCTATTGTCTATGCCCACCTTCTTCCATACTATATTCCAATTTTCCCGGCATTTTTTGTCAAATACTTCATTCTTAACCCAGAAACTGGGGTCTTTGAGCTTATCAAATAGTATGTTACTATAGTCATTTACTACTGAGTCTTTTGTACCCAATCTATTTAGCTAGTACCAGGCAGTTTTGAGGACTGCTGCTTTATAATAGAGATTAAAGTCTGGAACAGCTAGTCTACCTTCCCTCACATTTCTTTTCATTAATTGCCTTGGTATTCTGGAATTTTGTTCTTGCAAATGAATTTTGTTACTTTTTTTCTAGTTCTATGAGGTAATTTTGGTAGGTTGATTGGTATGGCACTAAATATGTAATTTAATTAAGGTAAAGTTGGCATTTTTATTATATTAGTTCTACCCAGCCATGAGCTATTGATATATTTTCCAATTAGTAATATATGATTTTATTTGTGTGAAAAGTATATTGTAGTTGTGTTCATAAAGGTACTGGGTTTGTTTTGGCAGGTGGATCCCCAAATATTTTATAATGTCTACAGTCACTTTAAATGGGGTTTCTCTTACTATCTCTTGCTGTTGAACTTCATTGAAAATATATAGGAATGCTGAGGATTTATGTAGGTTTATTTTATATCCTGCAACTTTGCTAAATTTATTTATTGTCTCAAGAAATTTTTTATTTGTTTCTCTAGGATTCTCCAAGTGTATCACCATATCATCTGCAAAGAGTGATAGCTCAGTCTCTTCTTGGCCTAATCTGATTCCATTTATTTTTTTTTTCTTCTCTAATTGCTACTGCTAACATTTATAGTACCCGGCTGAATAAGAGGGGTGATAGTGGTCATCCTTGTTTCACCCCTGATCTTATTGGAAATGCTTCTAGGTTATCCCCATTGCATATAATGATTGCTACCTATTATTTCAAGGAAAACTCCATTTATTCATATACTTTCTAATGTTTTTAATAGGAATACATGTTGTATTTTGTCAAAGGCTTTTTCTGCATCTATTGAAATGATCATATGGTTTCTGCTAGCTTTATTGTTGATATGATCAATTATACTGATTGTTTTCCTAATATTGAACCATCCTTGCATTCCTGGAATAAATCTAACCTGGTAAAAATATATTATTCTTGTTATAAGTTACTGTAGTCTTTTTGCTAATATTTTATTTAAGATTTTTACATCTATATTCATGAGGGAGATTGGTCTATAATTTTCTTTCTCCATTTTGTCTATCCCTGATTTATGTATCAATACCATATTTGTGTCATAGAAAGAATTAGGAAGGACTCCTTCTTCACTAATTTTCCCAAATAGTTTGCAGAGTATTAGAATAAATTGATCTTTAAATGTTTGATAGAATTCACTAGTAAATCCATCTAGCCCTAGAGATTTTTTCCTAGGTAGTTCTCTGATAGCTTATTTAATTTCTTTTTCTAATATGGGATTGTTTAAGTAATTTACTTCCTCTTCAGTTAGTCTGGGCAACTTACATTTTTGTAGATATTCAGGCATTTAACTATGATTGTCAAATTTATGTGCATACAGTTGGTCAAAATAATTCATAATTATTGTTTTAAATTCATTGGAGGTGCATTCACCCTTTTAATTTTTGAGACTCAGAACTTTATTTTCTTCTATCTTTTTTTATCATATTGCCCAAGGGTCTATCAGTTTTATTGTTTTTTTCATAAAACCAACTCTTAGTTTTATTTATAAGTTCAATAGTTTACTTACTTTCAATTTTATTCATCTCTCCTTTGGTTTTCATTATTTCTAATTTAGTTTTTAATTGGGGATTTTCAGTTTGTTCTTTTTCTAGCTTTTTCAATTGCATGTCCAATTCATTGACCTCCATTTTCTCTAATTTTTCCATGTATGCATTCAGGGATATAAAACTTCCCCTAAGTACTGCCTTTGCTGCATCACACAAGTTTTGATATGATGTCTCATTATTGTCATTCTCCTGAATAAAGTTACTGATTGTTTCTATAATTTCTTCTTTAACCCACTCATTCTTGAGGATTAAATTATTTAGTTTCCAATAAGTTTTTTTAGTACCTCTCCATAGTCCTTTATTACATATAATTTTTATTGCATCATGATCTGAATATTATGCATTTAATATTCCTGCCTTTCTGTACTGAATTGTGAGGTTTTTATGCCCTAGTACATGGTCTATTTTCATGTATGTTCCATGTACTGCTGAGAAGAAGGTATATTCCTTTTTATCCCCATTCAGTTTTCTCCAGAGATCTCTCATGTCCAGCCTCTCTAAAATTCTATTTGTCTTCTTAACTTCTTTCTTGTTTATTTTGAGGTTAGATTTATCAAGTTCAGAGAGGGGGAGATTGAAGTTCCCCACTAGTATTGTTTTGCTTCTATTCCCTCCTCTAATTCCCTTGATTATTCCTCTAGGAACTTGGATGCTATACCGTTTGGTGCATATATGTTAAGTAATGATATTGCTTCATTCTCTATGGTGCCTTTTATAAGGATGTAGTTTGCTTCCTTATCTCTTTTAATTAGATCTATTTTAGCTTTTGCTTTATCTGAGATAAAGATTGCTACCCCTGCTTTTTATTTTACTTTAGCTGAGGCATAAGATATTCTACTCCATTGTTTTACCTTTACCCTGTGCATATCCCCTTGTTTCAAATGTGGTTCTTGTAGACAGCATATTGTAGGATTGTGGTTTTCAATCCATTGTGCTATCCACCTCTGTTTTTTGGGAAAGTTCATCTCAGTCACATGCACAGTTATGATTACTATCTGTGACTTTGCCTCCATCTTATTCCCTCCCCTGTTTATATCTTTATGTCTTCCTTTTCCCTTCCCCTCCTTAAGAATTTTCCTTTTGACCACCACCTCCCTCAGTATTGCCTCCCTATGTTCCCGTCTCTTTACTGCCCTTCCTCTTGCTACCCTTCCCCTCACTACTTAAATCCCCTCTCCTCCCCTTCTGACACTCCTCCCCCCTTACCTATTGTGCCCCCCCATAGGTCACAATAGATTTTTACTCTTAACAAAGTATGTTTATTCCCTCTTAAACCCAAATCAATGCTAGTGCATTTCATATATTGCTCCTCTCTCTCCCTCTTTTCCCTCTATTGTTATGAATTTGTGTGTCTTTCCATGTTAGAATCTAAGCATAGCCATTTGTATTGATCCCTCTTTAAATCAGAACCAACAAGAGTAACGATCATATGATTCTCATCTCCCTCCTTCCCATCCCTCCTCTTTAGTATGTTTTATTCCTCTTCTTGCAGCATAATTTACCCTCTTCTGTCTCTACTTTTCCTTTTCTCCCATTACAATCCCTTTCTTCCCCTGAATAGTTTTTTTTTTAATCTTCAGATTCATCCAATTATACCCACACCCTCTTTCTGTGTACATCTCTTTTAAGTGTCACAATACTTCTACAAATTTAGTATTGATAGATATCTGCTTCTCATCAAGGAATGTAAACAGTTTGCTCTTACTGAGTCTCAAGTTATGTGCATGTGTGAGCATCTGTGTGTGTATATGTATGTGTGAGGGTATGTTTTCTTTGTTTACCTTTTTATGTCTTTGTTGGTTTTTGTAAGTGGAGATCAAATGTTCCATTGAGCTCAGGTTTTTCATAAGGAAAGTCTGGAAGTCTTTTATTTCATTAAATGACCAACTCTGAGCATGAAAGAGTAGGCTCAGTCTTGCTGGGTAGTTGATCCTTGGTTGCAGTCTTAGCTCTTTTGCTTTATGAAATATCGCATTCCATTCCCTCCAATTTTTAATGTAGCAGCTGCCAAATCCTGTGTAATCCTGACTGTAGTTCCCTGATGTTTGAATTGTTTCTTTTTGTCTGCATTCATTATTTTCTCCTTGACTTTGTAGCTCTGGAGTTTGGTTACTATATTTCTTGGAGTTTTCAATTTGAGATCTCTTTCAGCAAGGTATCAGTGAATTCTTTCAGTAACCATTTCTCATTCTGATTCTAGGACCTCAGGACAGTGTTCTTTGATAATCTATTGGAGGATGTTGTCCAGACTTATTTTTTTTTGTGGCTTTCTAGTAGGCCAATAATTCTTATGTTTTCTCTCCTGAATCTGTTTTCCAGGTCAGTTGTTTTTTTGAGTGAGATATTTTGCACTTATTTAGAATTTTTCAATCTTTATGTTTTGTTTGACTGACTCTTGTTGCATTATAGAGTCCTTAGCTTCAATTTGTCTGATTCTAATTTTTAGTGAATCATTTTCCTCAATTACTTTTTGGAGTTCCTTTTGCATATGTTTATTTTTCATTTACAAGTAGGTATTTTCTCTGGTTAGATTTTGGACCTCCTGTCCAAGTTCTCCAAATTTATTTTTAAAGATTTGTTTTCTTCAGTGAGATTTTTTCCAGTTTGGTCACTGTAGATTTAAATTTATCTTCTACTTCTCTAATTTCATTTTTAAAATCTCTTTTGAGATCCTCCAATAAGGCTCTTTGGGCCTAAGACCAATTCACATTTCCTTCTGTGGTCTCCAGTATGTGTATAGAGTCCATGTTGCCTTCTGAATTTGTTTGTTGTTGCTCACTACAACAGGATTTAATAGTTCTAGCCTTTACAGTTTCCTTCTTCTCCTTTGTGAGCACCTATGTCCTGGATTTTTAGAGTGGTTATCTGCTTTGCTTCTGGGATGCTAAAGTATTGAGCTTCTTAGGATGGGAGGTAGGGGTTTGGTAGCTGTAGGCTCTAAGTGTGAAGCCTGATGCCACGACCAAGACTCTCAGTGATTCCCCTGAGTTTCCCTGAGGCTTACAGGGTAACCTGTGGGGGTGGGGTGGTCTGGTTCCTTCAGGGTTCCATTTCTGTGTCTCTGAGCTACAGCTCAGGCAGCCTCAGAGCAGGCTACAGTTGAAGGCCAGAGGAAGGGCTGCTGTTTGTTGATTGCCCCAGTGATCCTAAAGCACACCAGAGATTTTCTTGTTAAGGCTTGCTGGCTCCATCCTCCTGGGCTTAGACTCTGTACTGTCTTCTTTCCCCTTTCCTCAGCAACACCCATGCCTGAGGCTGTTTTCACTAATTTTACTCTGGGTAGGGAATTTAACTCTGGACTTTTCTGGGTCAGGGAGGGGAGATGAGAGCAACTAAACTTTATTCCTCCATCTTGGCTTCTGGAAGTATGGATGTATAATTTTAAACATCCATGTTGCCCCAGGAAAAGCTGTAGAGCCTGCTGTGGGCACTGAGTTTTTTCCTAACTGCTTTGATGTTCCTCTGTCCTGTGGTGAGACAACCAGGCTGGGTGAGTCTGCTGGCTTGCTGGGGCTTCTCCTCAGTCAGCTGTACTCTTCTATCAGCTCCATGCTGGTGAGGCTCTTGTGTACTCCAAATTCTCCTTGCCCAAACCTGAGTAGGCACTTTCCTGGGCTGGGAATCTGCCACGCTCAGTCTCACAATGGGTTCTATTACTCTTAAATTCATTCAAATTCACTTTTTAACCTTTAGCAACAGAATTGTTGTAGGACCATGGAATGATTACTGCTTTCTTTCCGCCATCTTCCACATTCAGCTTTTCTATTGAAATCAGTTTGTTCCTCTTCTTTTTTTTTGAGGTCCAAATCAGTTACCAACAAATCCACTAAATATTCTTTGATCTCCTCAGTGAAAAATAATCTCTCTTCCCTCTGATTTTCCTACATCCTAGAAGCTAGAGACCTTTATTTGACTCTCCTTTGCCCCATCATATTCTACCTTAAATTATATTTGCTCAAGGGCATGTCATCATCCCCCTATAAGCTTGTAGAGATGAGGAACTATATTGTTTTTCACCCTCATATCCCTAGTACCTACCAGAGTGACAAGTACAGAGAAAATTTTTCTGGATATTTGTTTAATGGAATTTTCTTGAATTGAGACCAAAGGATCCTAACTCTGGCTTCTAGAGTGTTCCTCAGGTTGCTGGATATCTTACTACCTGTCAGTCACTGCAATCAACACATCCAGGTAGCTAAATCTATTTCCTTATAGCAGGAGCTTATCACCTATTTTGTGTTATGGACCCCTTTGGCAGGCTGAGCAAACCTATATATCTTTTCCCAGAATGTTGTTCTTAAGTGTATAAAATAAAAATCTACAGATGACAAAGGAAATCAATTCTATTTTGATACAACTATTAAATTATTGCTGTTGCTGTTTTTATTTGTTTTCAATGGGGTAGGGAAAACGCAGCAATTGGGGTTAATTGACTTGCCCAAAGTCACACAACTAATAGGTGTCTGAGGTGAAATTTTAATTCAGGTCCTTCTGACTCCAGGGATGGTGCTCTATCCACTGTACCACCTAGCTGCCCCCAAAAATATTTTTTTAATATGGTCATAGACTCTAAGTTAAGAATCCTTGCATTATTAGACAAGGGGGCTATATATGACTGAGCCTGGGCTTTATGTTTCCAAGTATCCTTTATATGCTCTGTCTCAGTAAACCTACTTTCATTAATTATTAAATGCTCAAGTAGTACCTCATTTCTTTCCACTCAGGAAACTAAATCACCATACTCAGCTGTAACTAATTAATTTAGCACATACTTGGTCCTTAGTAACTAAGGGCTAAGCACTTCTGTGAAAGAAAGAGAAGGTGTGAATTGTCTCCTGTGGGAACAAACAAAGGGTGTGAATTCTGTCTCCTCTGTGAAAGAGACACTGGGAATGAACTCTGTCTCCTGTTGCTGACGGGCAAGAGGGGTTTAGAGTTCCAGAGACAGAGACTCAGAATCAAGAATTTTCTTCCTGGATGGCTCCTGGTGGAGGAAGAATCATGGAAACTAAAGCCAGCTGAGAGAGAGAGAAAGAGACAGAGAGAGACAGAGACAGAGAGAGACAGAAACAGAGACAGACAGAGACAGAGAGAAAGAGACAAAGAGAGACAGAGAGAGAGTTTCTCTCCCAGGATCTGGAAGCTGATTGAGAACTGAGTTGGAGTTTTTCTTGAGGCCAGAATCTGGTGAAGGCTGAAGTTGCTGCCACCTGGGAGGCCACTTGGAAGGCTGTGATTCCTTCTGGGTCCTAGGGCCAGCTGAATTTCTGGAGGACTGAAGAAGCATGACCAGGATAAGGCTTTATTTGTTTGTGGCTTGGTTGATCCTTGAGTTCCCTGGCAACAGAAGTGGTGATGGTTTTGAGATGTGCTGGATCCTGTGAACTTCAGTGTGTAACAAGAACTGCCTGGAGGACTGAAGCAGAACCTGGGAGTTGCCTGCCTCTGAATCCAAGTGATTGTTTGGTGGATTCAGGTAGGAGCTGGGACTATGGAAGGGGATCTAGGAAATCTGAGAGACCACCCTGCCTCAAGATGAAGAAAAGGCCTCCACTTGGATGCATGATGAAATTGAAGTGTACCAGACACTGAGAGTGGAGAGTTTGTGTAATTTTCTAATGATTGTATTTAGGGATGGTCTTTTATTCTTTGTTCTTAATACTGTGGCCACTTTGATGAAAACTATGTGGCCATTTTAAATGCTAAGCTGTTGTGAACACTATATTGTGATTTTCTGTGTGAAGATGTATTGTTGTGAATATTATGCTATACTTTGATTAGTTGTGAATGTTTGCCTTGATTTGCAATGGAATAAATGGAGTGTTCACCATACTGTGCAATCAGACCCTTAAAAGCTGTTCACAATAGCATTCTTCTGGGGAGCTTCTCATGCATGGTGTTACAATTATAAAGTCAAAGTACCCCATCCCTTACTAGCACATTCATTTATTCAATCACAAAGTCTCTCTTCTCAAATGGAGATTATTTTGCAGTCATAAATAAAATGCATTCATTTGGTCAGTCACAGAGCATAAAAAAATCAAAGTGATCCACACCTGGATCACAACTGATTTACAGTTATCATCAGTTACCCCCCAAGAAGGAGGGGTGGTAACTGCATCTTGACCCAAGACAAGTTCTCAGTAATCTCTGTTCCTGCAGAGACAAAGTTTAACAAAGCCACAATACACATTGCCAGTATCCTCATCAATTCACTCTATTTGCAGAACAGTCTCAGGGCCCCTGAACCAACAGCAAAATTCCAGGACCTCTGCAACAACAGCACTGTCCTTTACCAGCAGATTAATCTGGAAAAACTATCAAAACAGATAGACAAAAATAATGGTATAACAGTCATTCCTCCTCAGTTCTCTGCAGCTCAAGGTAGCAGCTCCAAATGGCCTCCAGCAATCTGGGAGCTTTGCCTAGTAGTACTTATTCTCTCTCTCTGTCTCTCTCTCTCTCTCTCTCTCTCTCTCTCTCTCTCTCTCTCTCTCTCT
>JAQQSW010001648.1:0-16881 GCA_028646575.1 Pseudocheirus occidentalis
TTATGGTGCAGAGTGTTAGATGGGTCATAGACTTATCATTTCCAGGCTACACATTTCCATTCAACCAGAGTAGAGGCCTCAAGACAAAATGACTACTAGAAGATTTAATGTCAACAGATTAGTTTGTTGTTCACTCGGAGGGAAAGCTGAGCCAACTCCAAGTTGGTAACAAAGGAGCAGAAAAGGAGTGGACGTCTTTCAGAGGTTTGCTGTACAGCACTGCATTTACTCATCTGGGCCACAATACTTGCAAACATCAAGGTTGGTTTGACAAAAATGATGGGGAAATTCAGAAACTGCCAACTGAAAAACGAGAACTCCACAAGGTTTATCAGAAGATCCATCTCTAAGAAGGGACCATGTAACTCCATTAAAAGAAAAATCCAAGCAAAACTTAGAGAGACACAGGATTCTTGACTCAGCAAGAAGGCAGATGAAATTCAGTTTTGTCCTGATAATAACAATCCAAAGTAATTTGATGATGCCCTGAAGGCTATTTATAGACCAAAGACCTATGACGAATCTCAGCTACTCAATGCTGATGGAGACATATTGATTAGCGATAAGATCATAATCCTGGAGAGATGGCATGAACACTTCCATAGTGTTCTCAATAGACCATCATCAATCAATCAATGATGAAGCTATTCACCATATACCTCAGGTTTAAGCCAATCCCTCTCCAGCCAAACTTCCACCTGAAGAAGAAGTTTTGAATTACTGTAGGCTTTTCTCCTATGGCAAAGCACCTGGTACTGATTCTATTTTTGCTAAGATTTATAAGGGAAGGGGTCCATTGCTCATACAAAAGCAAGCAGAAATCTTCCAGGTAATATGCCAAGAGGAGGTTTTCCCCCAGGAATCAAAAATGCCTCTATTATATGAGGAAATGGAAATAGGTTGGCCTGTAACAACCACAGAAGGTTTTGCTCTTAGTCATTGTTGGCAAGATTCTTGTGAGAGTGTTCCTCAATAGGCTGATCCTTCACCTAGAAGATCATCTGTTTGAGAACCAGTGTGATTTCAGAAATGGCCGAGAAACAGTCAATATGATTTTTGTTGCTCTACAATTCCAGGATAAATGCCAAGACTAGAGCAGACCTCTGTATACAATGTTTGTCAATCTAACAAAGGCCTTTGAAACTGCCAGTCATGAGGGCTTGTGGAAAATTATGGCAAAACTCTGGCTGCCTGGGGAAGTTCATCAATATTGTACATCAGTTTCATAACACTATGTTCACCAGGGTTCTGGATAACGAACAATGATCTTGTGTTTTTCCACTCACCAGTGGAATGAAGCAGAGCTGTATTCTTTTTAGCATGATGTTTTCAGAAATCTTCAATGAGGACAAAAATGGCATCAAGGTCAACGACCACACTGATGGTAAATTATGTAACTTGAAAAGGCTATGATCTAAGAAGCGTAGGGAGAGTTGGTACTTGACTTTCTGTTTACTTAATGCAGCCTTTGAAGCTGAGATGAAGCAAAGTATGGATCAATTCCCTTCTGCCTGTGCTAACTTTGGTCTAACAATGAACAGCAAGAAAACAGAGGTTCTCCACCATCCAGCACTATCCTACCCATACACAGAACTACCCATTAGAGCAAATGGAGAAGTTTTGAAAACTGTGGATAAGTTTACTTACTTTGGCAGTATTCTTTCCAGGGATGTAGACATAGATGATAAGGTTGACATGCACACATTGCTAGAGCTAGCTCAGTGTCTGAGAGGTGCTGAAGCAAAGTGTGGGAGAGAAGAGGTATTATAGACTGCCTACCAAACTGAAGGTCTACAGAGCTGTTGTGCTGACCTCATTGTTGTATGCCTGTGAAATCTGGACAGCACCATGCCAGGAAACTGAATTGCTTCCATTTGAATTGTCTTAGGACAATTCTTAAGATCACCTGACAAATTAAGGTGCCGGACACTGAGGTCCTTTCTCAAAGTAAATTGCCAAGCATTCAAACTCTGCTTCAGAGAGCACACCTCCAATGGACTGGCCATGTTGTTCTAATGCGAAAAGCATATTTGCCTGAAAGACTTTTATGGAGAACCCACACAAGGCAAACATCCATTTGGAGGTCAGAAGTGATACAAAGACATTTTCAAGGTCTTTCTTGAAGAACTTTGAAATCAATTGTGAGACATTGGAGACACCAGCACAGGACTGCCCACCATGGCATGCCTGAATAAAAGAAGGCATTGTGCTCTATGAACAAAACAGAATAGCAATAGGTCAAAAGAAATGTCAGATGTGTAAGCTGAGACATCTCTACTTCAAATGTTCATATGGGCGATTTGTGCCCATCCTGTGGTAGAACCTGCTAAGCTCACCTTGGTCTGATCAGTCATAGTTGGACATACTTTATTTTGATTCCAACATAGTGATGCCATTTTGATTCTCATTGAGAACAAAGGACAACCACCAACCAACAGAATGATGTGACAATAAAAATTGCAGTTATTGTATGAGTGCAAGGGCTGGTTCCTGACATTAGCAGAAAATTTTTTTTTCTCCTTTAAGTAGAAGTGTATTAAATACTGTCTAGCAAAAAGACCAAATCACAGGAACAAACTTACAGCCTGTTGTCTTACCAGAAAAAGATTGAGATAAATCCAATAGATAGCAGGAAGATAGTAAGACTTTATTAATCTATCACAAGATACTGAACATCACAAGAAAAGAAAAAACAGTTAACATTTAGGCCAAATTTTACAGACTTCTAATGTATAATATTCTCTGAAGTAAAGTCATTTCTATGTCCATACTTGAATTTTAGAGTTCTTGGCAATTGTATATTTTAGTTTTGTTTTGAATTCAATACTTATAGAAAAGTAAAGCCTGTAAAAGATAAGAAGTATGGGAAGAGGGAAGGAAAAAGAAAGAAAAAAAGGAAGTTATAGAATAACTGTAATATATATTTAAAAGGAATAGCAAGTTGGGCATAATAGACTTGCAGTTGTATGAGCAATCATCTTTTTTCCTGTTGTACTATGTTATGAAAATGCTTGTTTCAATTTCTTTTTTTTTGCTTTTTGGAGGGCATTTGGGGTTGAGTGACTTGCCCAATTATTTTAATTCTTAAATTTAGAATAAATTAAAAAAATTTAAAAATGAGAGGTACTTGGTGTAGTTGAGAATGGGCCTCATTGTCAGGAATATCTGGCTTCAAGCTCTGCCTCTGACATTCTGACTTTGTGACCTTCAGTTGCTTCTTAACTTCTCACTCCTCCAGACAGCTCCCAAAGGCTCTCAGTTGCAGAGGAGTTTCTGCCTTACATTAGTAGAGTGGGTTTCCTCAGCAGAAATCTCCCACACTAGTGAAAGCACAGGTCTGAAAATCGATAAAATTGTTTACAGTACCTGTCTCACAGGGTTGTCAGAAGGACTGACATGCTGTTCGTAAAGTTCTTTGTTCATGTTGAGGTGATAAGCTGTTAATTGTTAATATTTTTTATTAGCTAGTTTTTAAAAAAAGGCTTAAAGATCTAATTTTATAATTGTGATTAAATTGATAGCTATTTGTTTCAATCTAGCGCAGTGACTTTTTTTTTTTTGCCACTTTTTGGAGGGGTTGGAGGCAGGGCAATTAGGCTTAAGTGACTTGCCCAAAGTCACACAGCTAGTAAGTGTTAAGTGTTTGAGGCTGGATTTGAACTCAGATTCTCCTGACTCCAGGGCCAGTGCTCTATTCACTATGGCACCTACCCTCCCCAAGGGCAAGGATTCTTAAACTGGGGACTGTACATTTTTTCTAACATTTTGATAAATTTATTTTAATATGATTGCTTTCTTTTGTAATCATATTTATTTTATGTATTAAAAAATATTCTGAAGAGGGATGCATAGACTTCACCAGACTGACAAAGGAATCTGTGATACAAAGAAGGTTAATGCCCCCAGGGCTAGGACAGTGTTCTATTGCCTAGATAAATCTGACTGGCAGTCCAGTCAAAGGGAAGCTTGCTGCCATCATGGAGGTCCCAGTGTGTCAGATTCATCTGTTCTTTCTCATATCCTGCCAAGATTTCTCTCTGATAAAGGAGAAAGGAGGGAGGCTTCTACCAGCTGATGGCAGCCTGACCTGACAAGCCTTTCTTCTTCTACTGGAGGGTAGAAATAGTTTCTCACCTGTGCTGGTATTTAAACTTACTAAGGCTTTGACTGGCTCTGCTTTTGCTATCAAGGTCCTTGAATAGAAATACTTTCCCTTTTTGGCGTCTTAGATAAATGTCTTCACTCAGGACGCCTTCTTCCAATCCAGACATTGCAAAACTGGAATCTGAAACAGATGTATTAGGTAGATATTTCACATTCTCTTTCTTTTTAAGTAGAACTTTATTTTTTAAAATCACATGTAAAGGTAGTTTTTAGCATTCTTCTAAAAATAAGATTTTGAGTTCCAAATTTTTCTCCCTTCCTCCCTCCCACTTCCCCAAGATGGCAAGCAATATGATATAGGTTATACTTGTGCAAATGTGCCAAACATATTTCCGCATCAGTCATGTTGTGAACAAAAATAACAGAGCAAAAGGGGAAAAAACCACAAAGAAAAAAACCCCAACAAAATGAGAAGAGAGTATGCTTCAGTCTGCATTCAGATTCCATAGTTCTTTCTCTGGATTTGGATAAGATCTTCCATCATGAGTCTTTGGAATTGCCTTGGATCATTGTATTGCTTGAGAAGAGCTAAGTCAATCATAGTTGATGATAGCACAACGTTGTTATTACTGTGGACAATGTTTTCTTGGTTCTGTTTGCTTCACTCACCATCAGTTCATCTAAATCTTTCCAGGTTTTTCTGAAATCTGCCTGCTCGTTATTTCTTATAGCACGATAGGATTCTATTACATTCATATACCATAACTCGTTAAGCCATTCCCTAATTGGTGGACATCTCCTCAATTTCCATTTCTTTGCCACCACAAAAAAACTGCTATAAATGTCACATTTTCTTTTATCAAAGAGCATTAAGCCCCCCAGAAGAGAGGAATGAAATTTTGAAATGGATCTTCCCAATGTCTATGAGCTACCATCTTGCTGGCTGATGGAAGCAGTTTATTATTTAAAGAGCTATTTCCTTTATAGCTTCCAGGCCCAGTACTCTACCCACTGTATCACTTAGCTAAAATCACTTACAAGCTGCTACAGATAGCAGTTTGTCTTGGAAAAAACATAGGGAATTTTTAGTGGGGTCCGTTTGAACTTAAAATTTTGTGATTCTATGATACAGACTGGTTAGGTTGGTTTCTTCCACTAGGGAAGAAAGAGGGGAAATATGCGAATAGAAATAGCTAAAGTGATGATGAAGCTAAGAGTTCCGCTGCTGATATCTAAGGGATTCTATAAACTCCTAAGTTTATCCTTTTCTAACTTACTCATGATCGGTGTATTCAAAAGTGCCATCATCCTGCTTACTAAATCAGTGCACTGTGAAAGTTCCTTAGTTCCCTTTTTCTACATTATGAATCTACCAGATTCTACCTCCCTAAGATCCTATGATAAGCCTATGTATGTGTGTGCATAAAACACACATCAAACAGACCAAGTACTATCCTTCCTATAGACACAAAAAGCAATAAAACATTCTTTATTTCTAGCCTGGCATTGGTTCTGCTCAATAGGACAAGAGGTCCTATTGAACATCTTATAGGCAAGTACTCAATCAATAATTCATTAGAATAACGTGAAATAATCTTGTTTCATGTATAAAGAGGGTTATAAGCATTAACACACACTTTAACAGATAGAAAATGTTACATTTGGCATCTTAGTATATTAGAGTGATAATGGATTTAAGTCTATTGAAGACATCTGCCCGGAGCTTTAAACAGTTCTTTCAAACTTCCTCTTAATTTTTTTCTTCAGTTTAAAACTAATTATTCAGAAAGAAAAAAGGATTAAAATAGAATCAGTGTGGAACAATTCATTCCCCTAGTGGGTTGTGATAATGCTATTATTGTATCATTGCCATAATATTTATAAAATGACACACTTATCTCACTATTATCAAGTTTTGAATTACAGTTGACTAAGGGATGCCTGTTGAATACATTCTGGACCAGAATTTCTATTCTCAACTTTCACCCTTTTAGGGATTTGAAAAAGTATTACAGAAGTTTTGGAAGAGAAATGGAAATTTAGTTCTTTCTTTAGGATGGGGTTAGATTCAAACTAGTTCGTATTTGACCTACAGTGAACTCAACCTAGGACTGTGTTGGAATCAGCCTAAGATTAAATATATACATATACATACATACATACATACATACATACGTATATATATTTATATATGTGTGTGTGTGTATGTATATATCCTCAAAATCCTTTTTTTTTAAACTAATGATCCTTAATTGATGGACCTAGATCTCCTGGGATTTTTCCTGATGAAGCAGACACCCAGATTTAGCTCTGTTCACCTCTTAAATGAGATGAATAGATGTTAATCTTTCATTTTTGGGGGGTTCTGGTTACTCATTGGTAACATCTGTCATTTCCATCTGGCTTAGTTAGAAGGAAAAGCTCTCTAGAGGGCATAACTTGTCCTTATTCACTTCCTCACTATCCTTTGGAGTACATTTTGTAACTTCCCCACTGATTAAATTCTTCCTGTTTCTTTTCTGGCTATGAGATTTCATTGTATTATGCAAAATGGACACCTTGAATTTCAGGGAAACAGGCATGGTTGTTTGTTTCTTGAGGTGCCAAATTAGGAAGTGACTTCCATTAAACACTGAAAGAAATGAATGTTAAAGATATTCTCTCTGCAAATTACTGGCAGAAACATACAGTACTTAGCAGGAGTGTGGGGGTGCTAGAACACCCCAGATTGCTGCCTCTCTCCATTCTGGCTCTGCCCTTCCTGTCTTTTAAATTATGAGCTCTGCCTCCTAACCTGCAGATGGCAACCCAGATGTTTCATCGACAACTTTGTGGCATATCCAACCCACAGTGAATAACTTGCAAAATTGTTTGGTATCATGATTTTTCCAGTGAAGCTTTGTGATATGGTGACAAGAACACTGGATTTGGGGTGAAAACACCTGGATTTGAGTCCTAGCTTTGTCTCTTACTAGTGTCCATTTTAGCTTGATACTTATGAGCAGAGAAATCTTAGGCAGAACCTTTCTGGAATTCAGTTTTCTATACCTGTAAAAAGAAAAAATATATTGTGGAAGAGAGTGAAGTTCTTTGTAAACTGTAAAGTGTTATGTAAATGTCTGCTATTACAATGACTGAATGTCATTCAGCTTTTAGATCTTTGTTTTTACCTTTAAATAGTTTAAGAATTCACCATCACTTAGGTCAAAGTTGAAAGATTTTTTTCTTCCTTAGCTGGCTTCTCAAAGATTTCAAAGGAAGATAAGCTACTGAAAGGTTATGCTAGTATGACAAAAAAGAACATAATATGAACAGTAACTTTTCTCAAAATTGGGTGAATGTTATTTGGAAATAAACCAACTAGTAAATCAATCAGAATGGGCCTGAAGGGTAACTTCATAGAGCCTTGTTTTGAGAAACAGAAGTGACATCGTGTTCAAATGAATTAAACGATATGTTAACCTTAATGATACCATAAGCAATTAGTAAAAGTCAAGATGAGTTCATGTTGATATCTAATACATGAACTGTACTTCACATAGGAAATGGCATTTCTTGTGAGAAAAATAAGCTGGAATGAGAAACGTCTAGTTATTCAGAGCCTGCTCTGCTCTCATAATTTTTAGAGAATTTTGGCTCTGATGTTCAATTTCTATGCTACATTTGATTGGGTTTGGAGTTGAAAACTTATTCACAAATTTTGTAGTAGCTTTTGTTTTTCAGTGGTTACTCTGTGGTTAATAGCTGCTTACATTCACATGATACTTTATTGCAAGATCTCCCAACACTTTGGTGAGGTAGGTGGAGCAAGTGTTACTAATCCATTTTACAGATGGGAGCACTGGAGCTCTAGCTGACCAAAGCCACAGCACAGGTAAGTGTTAAAACCAGAAGACAGAAAATAGAGGAGCATTGGGTCTCTCTGCTCTTTGACCCCTTGAACTTTCTAGCGTACTACTTTGCTTTCATTTCCAATAGACTCAACAACTATTTTGGCACCTCACCTACTTGGTAAAGAGGTCTAGGCTAAGCTGTGGGAAAGATGTTTAGATGAGGCCCAGTTCTTGTCCTCATGAGAGGACATGCATGTGCTATAACACATGAACTTTGGTTTTGATAGATGTATGACTTCATTGGCATGGGCACTCTTTTCTGATCTAGCTCACATCTCCTCTCTACATTCATATTCTGTGAATTAGTTTCTAACAAATTCCCTTAATTTGCATCAGGGGATCAACTCAAGAGATTGAAAGCTTAGTTATTTGACCATATCTTGGCCCCCATTGGTTATTTCTCAATCTCAATATGATACTGGTCTACTTTTTCTTTTAATCCTTGATAATGGACTTTACTTCTCTTTTATGTCCTTGGTGATGTCTCTTACACCACTTCTAAAATGCAAGTAATAGTTGGTAATATGTTGTAACCTACTTGTGTCCACCAGCCTCTTCCAATTGCTCTTGGTGCCAGTTGTGATTATTCTTCCACTGAGGTTGTGATTTTACATGATACACAGTCATATAGCACCAATGCAGAGTATCAGTGTTGAAAAGATCAGCATTTGTGGCAGAAAGCAGTTTGGGATCAGTGAAAAGTGCTGTAAAAATGTTCAAATGAAATCCAACTTGACCTCCTTTTTCTCCTCCTTAGTTCTTAACCCAGATTATTTTCTGTTGCCTGTGTCTGTCCAAGATATCTACAGGTGAAGCATCTTGATGCTCTACCCATCCATGTCATAATTAGACTGACACATTTTTATTAATTTTTTTTTCATTTTGGTTGGTGAGACAAACCTCTTTCACTTTTCTGTGGATTTCACGTTACTGAGGAACTTCACAGTGCTGGAGACTTTGATGCAATTAGTACAAAGTCATCTATGGATAGAAACATCAAAAAGCCTTGTCACTGATAGGGAATACTGTTTTGTCTCCTTGGAAGGACGTCTGTCATGATGCTTCTAGACATAAAGTATGTCTCCCTGTTTTATGCCTTTCTGAGTACAGAGACAAGACTGTGGTTTGTTGTTGGGGTGGAAGGGCAGATTGAGGAGAAGTGGGGCAAAGTTTGTCAACCTTTTTAGTCATTTCTATCCTATAAAGTCCACATGTTTTTATAAAACAGAGAAACACAGCATTCCTACTTCCTTTCAAGTGCTCTGCAGTCCATCAACTAATCAATCAGTAAGCACTTATTAAATCTATATAAGTACTGGGCTAAGTGATGGGTATGCACAGATGAAAATGAAATAACCTTTGAGGTCCTTCCTGATACCCCAGTTGCTAACTCTCTTATTTCCAAATTATTTTTATTTCCTTTGAATATGTTTTCTATTTACTTATTTCTTTCCATGTTGTCTTCCCCTCATTACCATAAATAGAATTATAAGTTTCTTGAAGTCAGTGACCATTTTATTTTTGTGCTTGCATGCTCATCACCTAGAATAACACCTGACACACAGTAAATGCTTGATAAATGGTTGTTGAATTGAATTGAATTGAATTGATCAGTAGTCTCCTCAACCCATTTTCACTCAGTTCTTTTTCTGTTTGAGGAATTAGAGCTTTGGAATCTCTGATCCTAAAAGGATGCTAGGTACTATGCTTTTGGGACTTGTTTCAGAGGAGTTTAAAGATGACACTTGGTATCAGTATAGAGAGGATTGTTGACAAGTTCTCATGTGACATAGATTAGAATTTAATGCATATAGGTATAATTGTTTGAGGAAAGCATTGAAGATTTTGTTCCACCCAATCAAAAGTTTAAAAAATAAAGTTTATTGAATATGAAATTCCTCGGTATATATTGGTTTTTGAGATACATGCACATACACAAAAATAGCTATAATACAAAATGAGGCAAGTTGGTAGTATCAGGGTGAGCACTAGGTATGGAGTAAGGAAGACATGAGTTAAATGTTATCTTGACTGTATACTGTGTGACCCTGTACAAATAACAACTTCTGTCTGGCTCATTTTCCTTAATTATAAAATGGATATAATGATAACAGCTGGTTTGACCTGGTAAAGATCAAATAATAAAAACAAATAATGATAATTTGCTGTGAGGCTTAAATAATAATACAAAATCATTGAGATATCGAGATAATATTTGTAAAGTGCCTACCACATAGTAGGCATCTAATAAATACTTCTTCCCTTTCCTTCTTCTAAGTGCACAAGATAGGAAGTGTTATTGGAGATCTGAAAAGGGAAGGTAATTATTTATTTGGAGGTCAGAGAAGGCTTCATGGGGAGCTATCATTTAAGTTAGACGTTAAGGGTTGGTGGGATTCAAAAGAGGACAGGGTGTGTGCAAGGATGATGATTAGGTCAGTTTGCTTGGAATACAAAGTACGTTGAAGAAAATAGCATAAAATAAGGATATAAAAACAGAGACATATTGTGGAAAGTTGTGAATATAATGCAAAAATTTTTAATTTTCTTTAATGGACAACAAAAACCCATTACTCTACCAGAACTCTACCACTTTAATTCAGGGCCTTCTGGTCTCTTTCCTGAATTCTCTCAATGAGTTCCTAACTGGAAAAATGCCATGTTGCTCCTAGTTCCTCTGTTTTCATACCTATCTTTTATACAGTTTCTTAAACATTTTCGTAATGCATAGTATCGATCATGCCATTTCTCTGCTCTAAAACTTCCACAGGCTTTCTATTGCCTTGAAGATAATAAAAAATAATAGCCAGGACTTCAACATCTAGAATGATACTCTCTCAAACACTCTGACCTTCCAGTTCTTCAACTCACTCATTTCCCATCACCTACTCCTCCACCCCACAAGTGTATGTCTTCAGTGTTCTTGAACTTTGAAATTCTTTTATGATCCATTTCTGTTGTTACTCCAAAACTCCTTCTGTAATGCAACACCAAACACTGTTCTCCATCTTCTCTATGACCCCCAATTCCTCAACCCCTTAGTTCTTTCCTAGACTATCTCCCTTGGTACTGTTTATATTCTCTTCCCTTCACATCTTGACCCTTTGGTGAACCAGAAATTATGCACTTTCCCCTTCTTTGGAATCCATTGCCCCCTTATCCTATTATTTATCTTGCTCTAACAAGCCTCAGGTCTGGATTACTCCAACCATTCACTGTCTTCTTTCCTCCTCTTGTGATGATGAAAGAAGCTGAAGAAAAATATGAAGTTGTGTTGACTAGATTCATTATAAATTCATTTTACACAGTCTTAACTGGACCCTCATTGTATCAAGGCAATTCTTTTCTCCCTCTCTAATTACATCACTGTCCTACTGATTACCATTTCCCCAACCTCCTTAACTGAAAAACCTTGATTTATATTTTACTGAAAAAATTGAGACCGTTCATCAAGAGCTCCCTTTTCCTTTCTCCTCATCTCACATCACCCATATGACTTCTGACACTATTTCCATCTCTGCTCTATCTCCCCCAAAGAGGTAGCCCTTATCCTTTTTAACAAAAAACCCATCCACATGTAGAAGTAATTCAATTCCATCTCATCTTCTCTAGCAGATCATACCCTCTATCACCCTCTACTCATATTTGTCTCCATTACCTTTCTGTCTACTGATTCCCTTTTCTATGTAAGAATGTCATGTCTTCCTCATCCTCAAAAAGCCTTCATTTGATCCATTGATATCATGTGCTATACTGCCCTGTCTTTCTTCCTATTTTGTGACTAAACTCCTTGAAAAGGGTGGTTACAATTGGCATGTCTACTTCCTTCTCTCTCATTCTCTCCTTAAGTCTCTACAGTCTGGCTTCTGACTTCATCATTCATCAGAAACTGTTCTCTCCCAAGTTGCCAGAAATCTCTTCATGTCCAGATCTAGCGACTTTTCTCTCAGTCTCCACGTGCCTTAACTCTGTGCAGCCTTTGACATTGTTGATCACCTCTTCCTGATCCTTTCTTCTCTTCCAGGTTTTGTGAAACTCTCTCTCTCTCTCTCTCTCTCTCTCTCTCTCTCTCTCTCTCTCTCTCTTTTGCTTCCCCACTTACCTCTCTGAACACTTCTTCTCAGTCTCATTTGCCAAATCTTCTTCTAAGTGGACCTTATTAACTGTTGGTGTCCTCTAAGGCTTGGTCCTTGGTGCTCTCCTTTTCTCCCTGTTTCACTCTGCCTCGATTTACTTTGGTCCAGTGATACTGGCCTCCTTTCTGTTGCCCACACAACTCATTCTTATAACTCCATGTAGGCACTTTCACTGAGTGTCTCCCATGCTTAGAATACTCTCCTTACTCTTCTCTACCTCCTGGCTTCCCTGAACTCTTTCAAGGATCAGCTAAAATCCCATCTTATACAATAGTGGTGTCAATCTCAAACAGAAATGGGATTACTAAACCTTATATGAGTATACCAGCTGGCCTCTTAATTGACTTAGAAAACCACATATCAATGCTTTCTTTGTTCTATTATATTCTGATTTATTTTGTTAAATGTTTCCCAATTACATTTTTTTTGCTTTTTTTTTTTGGAGGGCAGTTGGGGTTAAGTGACTTGCCCAAGGTCACACAGCTAGTTTTTTGTGTTAAGTGTCTGAGGCCGGATTTGAACTCAGGTACTCCTGACTCCAGGGTCGGTGCTCTATTCACTGCGCCACCTAGCCGCCCCCAATTACATTTTAATCTGGGTCAGGCTATACTCACGAGTGTTGGGCAGTGTATTTGACACTTCTATAAGAAGTCTTTCCCAGTCCTTCACTGCTAATAGCTTCCTCTTATTAATTTTTAAAAAAATGTTTCCTGTCTTATTTGTATATAATTGTTCACATGTTATTTTCCCCATAGATCTGTGATCTCCTTGAGATTAGGGACTTTTTTTGGGTCATTCTTTGTATTCTAGCATTTAGCACAGGGCCTGGTCCATATTAAGTACTTAATAAATGTTTTTTTGACTGTCTGACTCATCGCTTGTTACTTACTTGGCATCACATAGATTGAGTTTGAATTGGGGTTTTTGGCTGCCACATCACACTGTTGACTCATGCTTTTGAACTGACATTTCCTTCCCTAGTCCATTTTCTTAGGCTGTAATCAGATACAGAATGTGTTCCTTCCTTATTTTCACAGTGAAGATCTTTATCTTCCTTCAAGAAGGTGGCATGTCCTTCTCCATGAAGTCTTCCCAAATCTACATATAAATTGAAAATATTTTTTCCCTCCTAATTTTTTTCATGGCATTTGTTTATGTTTCTCCTTTGCCCATACTATACTCCCTTTCATTTTATACTTACTTGTAAACCTGAAAGATGGCCTGGCTTTCCAAAGGATATAAAGGAGTTAAGAGGAGAACCAGGAAAACATAGTGTCTTGGATGTCAAAAGAAGGTAGGGAATAAAAAAAGAGGAGATGTATTAACAATATTAAATACTTCAAAAGTTCTAAGGGCACAAATTTAGCAGTTAGCAGGTTGCTAGAGACCTTTGAGAGAGTAATTTGAGAACAGTAATGGGATGGAAGCCAGATTGTAAATCAGATTGAGGGGGGAGAGAAAATGAAGGCATCAGATATAGACAACTTTTTCAAGAAGTTTGACTGTGAAGGAGAGAAGAGAAAAGATGGTTGTTGGTACAGTTCAGTTTCTGAAATAGATGACATAATATGGTTAAGGAAGAATTTTTATTAGTAAAATTTTGTTTTGTTTAGGATTGGGGAAACTGGAATGTGTTTTTTAGGCAGATAAGAAGGAGTTGGTGGAAAAGGAGGACTTGAAGAAGCATGCAAGGGGATGACTAATGAAACAAAGTCCTGAAGGAGGTTAGGAAGAATGAGATGAAAGGTGGAAGTAGAGGGATTAGCCTTAGCAAGGAGCAAGGCTACACCTTCCTCTGACACAGGGAGAAGCAGGGAGAATGGGTGGATTTTTATTTTTGGGGGGAAGTGGAAGAGGGGAGTTGAAGGAACACTTATCAGATATTTCCAACCTTCTCAGTGAAACAGGAGGTTGTCAGCAGGTAAAAATAGTTTTTAGATATGAATGGGGCAAAGGAAGAGATAGAAAAGTTTGGAACTGTTATGATTAGGCATGAGATAGGGAACCAATAGAAATTTATGTTTTTTCCTTTATTTTTCCATTTTAAGTTTCTCCCTTTCTTCCTGCTCCCCATTCTAGCCATCAATATTTGCCTGGCTCAGCTTCCCTTCCCTGTCCACCTTTCCTCTCTCTACTGTCCATTTGTTTTCCATATTGTTCATGCTCCCTATTCATATCCATGTTGCCTCCAGAATGGATGAGTATTTCTACTAATTCAGATGATAGATGTCACTCTTGTAAGTATAATGGTAACCCATGGTTCTGGCCACCACTGGACTTGTTACTGTTCTGTATCAGTCATTCAGATGCACTATTATTTTGTTCTCTTTACCTTCTGTTAGTTCCAGGATACTTCTTTAGCTATGTTGAAAGCCTAGGGTAAATACAACATCAGAGAATGGTCTATCATTATTCTAGTGGTCACCTTTTTTCTCCCCACAAGAGAGCTCATAAAGAGACCCAACTAAATAACAACACTACAGGGTACAAAGGAAGTGTTTTTTTTAAATTTCCCACTCATATTTTTCAGTTTGTTGATGGGTATATTATTTCTAAATTTATCAAAATGCATTAATTAACTTCTGTAGTCAAGCTGTGCTTATTGCTTCCACCTGAGTGACTAGAATCTGTTCTTAAAAGGACAATAGATTTTATGATAGATTTTGTTCCCTAGAAAATCCTATAAAATGTTGCCTGATGCCTTGTGATTCTTATATTTTAAATGATTTATTCCTGTATTTTAAAATATAGAAATGATGCCATTGTTACCACCAGAGGAGAAAGAAAAATATTAGAGATGAAATTACTCTTAGGGGAGAAAGTGCAGATCACTAATAATTTTAGTAGCTTTTTGGCTAAAAATTTCTAATTCTAAAGTAAATTTTCCCACTGGATCTCAGCACCTGACAAGTAGTCAAATTTGGATGAACGTGGCAGATGGTGCCTTCATAGTTAATGCAAAATTACCCAGTGGCAATCCGGAATTCAGCAGAATTCATTTCTATTTGGAGTTTTCTATTATTTTTCAAAGCAGAACAGTAGGAGTGAACTGCTGCTTATTGAGCCTTATCTGTCCAGGTGTCACAGCCTTGCCTGTAATTGAGGCTGACCCCATAGCTACTTTTCATTTTTAATTGCTGTTTGACAGAATTATAAGTAGATGGATCTGATTCTTTAGTGGATCTCATTAGATGGCTGTAAATAATCCTGTCTTCCCTTTTCCTGAGTAAATTATATTTGCTCAAATAGATTAGACTTAAATAATACTAAAGGGAAAAATTTTTGGCTGTCTTGTAGGTACAGCACCCATTTACATATACATATTGTGTAACTAAAGTTCTAACAAAAATTTCTAGCTGAAAGGGACCTTGAGATCTAAATTTGAATACTGACTTCCTCTTATTGCCTGATTGACTTTGGACAAGTAGCAACTTTATGCCTTAATTTCCTCATCTATAAAATGAGGAGTTTGAACATAAAGACTTTCTAGAGTTCCTTCTAGCTCCGTATCTATTGTATGATTATCAAGTGCTCACATTTAATATGAGGAAACTAAGGAGGAAAGTCTGGACTTCAGTGCTTTTTCCACTAATCTTGAGGTTTATCTAGCATTCTATATAGCAAGAAGCACAGAGAAAATGTGTAACAAATGCATGCCTATTGAATAAACAAAAATATGGATCTCCTACAGAATTCTCAATCCAATTGCTAAATATGATTTCCATCTTTTCTTCCCAAAAGAAAGACATATCTTTAGGCTAAAGACCATGAAGAATAGATGGCCATAGATGGGCCAGTCAAATGAACAAAATATATATGAATATATGAAATAAAAATGAAATAATGAATATACATGAAATCATATCTACTTGGTATGATTTGAAGGGTATTGAATCATGTCTTTGAGCAATAATCTCTCCACCAGCCCCTACTTTTCTGAAAAGGTAAGCATTGTAATTAGGAAAAACCATTGTTTTTTGGTAAGGTTGTAGAATATGTGTAAAATACTGGTAATCTAAGAAGTTCTCATGTTAAAAGCATGTGAGTTGATACAATGAGAACCAAAACCAAGAAGGTAACAGCACACTTTGACCATTAGACAATGGGCATGATAAGGACATAAGGGAAGGAATAATTATTAGGCTGTGATTAAAATATTGCAGAAACAATCCTCTTTACAATAATTCTGAAAGAATTCCACAATAAGCCAAGAAGATGAGGCTCACTTGTAACTCTTGTAACAAGTATAGAACATGGAGTATGACTAATGTTCCATAAAGGTTGGGAAATAAGTAGTAGTAGTAGTAGTGGTGGTGGTGGTGGTGGTGATAGCAGTAGTACTACTACTACTCCTACTCCTACTACTATAGTTATATATTGTAGTCTTAAGGCTTCCAAAGCATTTTTCAAGCAACAATCATTTGAAGTAGATAACTGTATCAGCAAGCACCCTAGCATACCTAGGGCAGCTGCTAGCAGAGGTTCTTAGATCTGCTTTTCTAAAGGAAAGCCACTCAAAATGGGTTAACAATCTTTCTTTAATCAAACAAACATAGCATTCACTTAGTTCAGGGGAAAAAGTCAGCACCCTGAACTCCAGAGAATACAAACCAAAGTTACAAATCCAAGTTACAAGCAGACCAAGAAACAGATCAGCAGATGGGCTTCCAACCATCTGACCATCACATCCATTACCTATTCAAGTTACCAGAGAGGGAAGCATCAACATCTGGGTTTTTCAAAGCTGG